>JANHGN010014087.1:0-14202 GCA_024605025.1 Megaceryle maxima
TTTTTAGTGAAGAAACAATCCCATATGATGCAGATTAAAGCAAAAGTAGGGCCACTTTTGAAATGATCCGACCGCCCCCCGAGGAAAGAAAAGACACTTGCACAATCATACATCTCAGAGCTCTACCCTTCCAGCACATTTGGTTTGAACTGCATTACAGAAGCAGGTCTCTGGGGATGAATGTTAAACATTGTTGTGTTGCTTTCATCCCTTCAATCACTGAAGCACTTAGGGTTTAAGCCTGTCCAAGTTCAATAGAGAAAATTATCTAGTGCTGCTGTTAAAAGTCAGCACTGTTGAAATTCAAATGTTTTGATAACATTGATTATATTAATGTTCCACCTCAAGGGAGCCAGACAGCTTCCTGACCCTCTCTCCATGCAAAGGAGAGGTGGGAGGCTGCAGGTGAACCCCACGCTTCTCTGGATGTGAGGGCATGTATCCCATCACCTTGCCCAGGAGCACGTAGGCTTCTGGGCATAGGTGGTGGTACTGGGATGGAGAGTGGGATGCAACAGCCCTTGTATACCTTTCCTCTGGCAAATCTGCCTCCTGTAACAAAGAGGTTGATCTTATGCCCCTCAGTTTTGTCTGCTTATAGTAAAGACCTTTCTGCTTTGTTACTTTCAGAACAGCTCTCTGGGGGAAAGAGGGGGGCTCTCTGCAACAAGGACTGTATCTTAAAATGAGACAAATATAAATGATTCTGCTTCTTTTCCATCCCTCTTTTGTCTCTGCAGAATCTTCTTTAGTCCATCTCTCCATACACAGACTGAGCCCATTTAGCCCTTCATTCAGTAACAATGCCCCGTCCCGGGCAAGGCAAAGGGAACAGAGCCTACGAAATCTTGAGCCGATTAAACACACAAGAGATGTAGTGCAAAACACAATACATCCTCAAGGCTCTTTAAATGCCTGCATTCATATTCAAATGACAAGTGCAAACAGTGAGATGGAGAGGTCTGAGCTATTAATTACCTTTGAAGAAATATTTGGACCGGAACATCAAGAAGCTTATCTAAAGGAGACCCCTTGGCATACATAGCTGTATCCCACGGTCCTCCATTCTTCTTGCACCAGCCTAATGCCTTTCACAGCTGTTTTCATGTTCTCAGTTGCAGCACCAGTCCACAGCTGAGGCTTGTGCTGACCATGTTCTGGCACAGCAGGATTTGGCCCAAATGCTTTCAGCATAGCTGAAAGCCCCTGTCTCTTGTACTCCTTGGGAGCTTGTCCACCCCCCTGTAGGTTGTCCTCTCTGCAGACTTCAGCAAGGGAATCTGTTGAACAATAAATGGCCCTTATCTTTGCTAGTCCCTGGGGTTATTAGTCTTTAATTAATAAAAATGTGACACAGTAAGTAGAGTCCAGACTAATAAGAAAACACTGTCCTATGGTAAAATTCATCCAACACACTGGCTCCAATATATTTTATAAAACCAAAGTATGTGATCCATAACAAACCCAAAAATGTCAAGTAGATTTCACTTTAATCTCCTTAGAAATCCTGACATTATAAAGGTGGGACAAAATTTTGTACCCTTCATTCAACAGAAACCTCTGTTAACGCATCACTTTGTTTCAGAATTTTTTTCTCCCCCAAAAAAGCAGATTCCGTACCAGCTACCATACTGTGAACTTAAATGTCAAGGGAATTTCAGGCACAGATGTGCTATCACAGTAACTCTGCTTCCTCTAACTCTGCTTCCCAACTGAGGTCCCTCAGCCTGTTTTACCAAGAGATCTACAAAGCCAGCTTTCGACTCTTGATTCCCCTCAAGAGTAGAACAGAAAAGATATCCATCCTCACGCCATTCCTTGTTTTACCAACACAGGTTGCATGCCCTGACTTTGCAAAGGGACTGTGGCATTATCATATCTGAATTCATGTGCATAAAATTTACACATTGCCACTTTTTGCAAAACAGTCTTCAATAACTTCTGCAAAGAGACAACACTGTTGCAAAAGGAATTGCAGTGAACCACTCTAAAATGTGTATGCATAAGGGCGCAAGGTTGCATCTGAAATACCAAAAAGAGCAAGTGAGGATAACAGACTGGGGAAGGAGATCTTCTGCCGGTGCCAGATAGGGTGGGTGATCCATGTGACACTTCCTCTCAGGTGTCCTAGCTTTAGAGGACACTGTTGTGCTTGAATCCAGAGCCAGACTAATTCCAGTTAACCATGGCAGCATGGGTGAGGGCTTTTCTCAGCATCTCACCAGATGGTCTCTGAAGGCATCACAGCAAAAGCAAATGTGCTGGGATGTATCAAGAAAATTAATGAAATGATGGACAAGGTGCCTATACAAAGCTACAAGTAAGCACAAGGGAAGCTCAGGGAAATACAGAGAGAAATAGCTTGAGGGAGACAGATGCTGAGAGTATGGGCTGATCAAAGCCCAGGGGGTATGTCTTGGTAAAGCAAGAGAAGTGGCACATCACATACGGGGGACTATTGAGGACATTTGAAAGTGAAGCCTGCTGACATGTCCGACGCAGGGTAGAAGGGGGAGCAACAGAAGGACTGACAAAGAGGGAAGATGCAGCTGAAGCAGCAGGCTAAGAGGTGGCTTTTTGCAGCAGTACTGTGGATCGACTATGCCATAACAGGACTTCCTCTGTGCAAGCTAGGAAAAGGAGGTAACAACAGTCACAAAGATGGAGTGCTTGCAAAAGAGTGAGGAAGGTAGAGGTGAAAATATCTTGACGTTTTAGCATTTAAATTCCAAGTCTTGAACCTATCAGGAACGCTGTTTTTTTTCAGTAACTTCTGGATGTACTCCATGGTTGAGCTAATTCCTCTTTTGCTTCTGTGTAGAGGGGGCACCAGGAGGAAAAACTGCACTGCTTCCTGCCTCTGATGGGGAATTTACAGAATACATTTATAATTCACTCTGCACCAGTAAGACCCAATTATGAACCAAGACACTTGGCAGACACAAGCTATCCCAGTCAGATTTTTACATCTGAAAAGGTTAACAAAATGCAAACAGCAAAAACTTCTAAGCCAAATATAATCATATGCATACACTCACCTACTTGATGATAGTATTAGAGTAGACTTGGATGCTGAAATAGCTCAGGACCCCTTCTCCAACAGTTCAAAGTTCTACAGTTTTTCTCTTGTTGACAGCAATGCACACATACTGAATATAGCAAATAGCAGTCTGCAGGCAGGCAAATCTGCATGCTGGAGCAGAAGAAAGCCAGGGAATCATGAGGGAGATGGGGATGTCATGCCTGCCTCTTCTTTACCCACTTTGGGTGATATGGATGACCCAGTCTGAGGCAGAGGTGGGGAAAGAAGGCAGCCAGTACCCAGCTGCAATCAGCAACAACCATCCCTCATGGGGACAAGCCCTTCTAGATATTATAGCAGAGAGAAGGAGGCTTGTGGTTTCAGGCTGCCCTTCATTTCGGTCTGTTCAGGCACAGGAAAGTCAGAGCAGGGTCAAAATTACTGTAAAAGCAAAATAGTAAGGAAACAGCCATCCAGAGCCCTTAGCAGAATAAAACTGCCAGGACTATGTACATTCTATATCCAGATTTTATATGGTTCTTTTGTTCAGCTTTCTCCCTGTATTGAGTCAGACTAAATACATTCCCATTCTCTTATAATCACCTGAGAAGAAAATTTAATAATAGTATTCACTCTTAATTTTCTTTGCTTATATAAATGTTATGCCATGTGGCAAATGCTCAGCCCTCTACCACTATTTTCACAGTCTCCCTTTAATTGTTTAGCATTAGCAAGAGTAGGAAGCTTGCTTTACTTGCCTTCTGTCCTGAACTTCATTACCTCTACTGACATGATACTGTATCAGCCCGCAGCTTTTAGCTAGGCATGAAGTGTTTCAAGAGGACACATTTTGTGCATCTATCCTGTTTTCTTTTTCCACGTTGTTCTGTCTAAGCTCAGCTCTTCTCCCAGTACATTGGATAGGCATTTTACAATTTATTTGCAGAGGGAGCAGTTCCTTTCCTGTCATCTTCCTACAAACAATTGTGAAAGAGCACAGGTAGCAATCTATGCTGATACCCGCACAGCCAAAAATGTGCTTGCACAGTGATGACCCATCGCTCCGCACTATCAAACCCTCAGTCCACAGCATCTTTCGGAAATGGAAACCAACCGCTGCCTCCCTCCTCTCAGCATCCCTCCTTCCAGAAGCAGCCCACCCCCAGATGCTGTCCCCACACTCTCCCAGGGTGCTTCTCTCTTTGTCCCCAACAAAAGCAATTTCTCCAAAACGAAGAAGTGTTCATTCACTAAATTCAAACACTTTTGTCAACCCACGAAGTAAGGACAAAAATAGGTTATTTCCAAAACACATTCGGGAGCAATCAAACACAGGCCTAACACGTCCTTAAGGTTAAACGCATGTGAAAATCAAATGCCCTTGATTACGACGCACGAAAGACAAAACATTAGGAGGACTCTCCCCAAGCAGCAGCCGCCGGGGAGGCACGGCGGGCAGGCACCGCTCCCTCTGCGCACAGCGGCTTTCCAGACCCGCCGAGAGACCCGCGCCAGCGCGGGTAAGGCACCGTTCGGCGCCGGACAGCGGGAGGAAGCGGTGCCCGGAGCTGCAGGAAGCCGAGCAACAGTTCTCAGCGGACTGGCTCAGCCGTACCCAGCCCAGGCTCCACTCATACCAAGGGCACGAATAAAGAGCACCGGGATTTAGGCAGAGGGAAGGAAAAAAAAGAAAACAACCCACCCCAAACGCCAAGGGCCGACCGCCTTTAAAGAGGGAGACCGACAGAACTCGCCGAAATCCGTCGGCTGTAAGCGGCAGCGTGGCACCCTCCTGCCCGCAGCCCCCCCGCTGGAGCAGCCCAGTTCACCGCACCCCGCTCACCGCGCCCGGCTCCGGCTCCCCCTGCTCGGCTCCGGCTCCCGCTCCCACCGCCGTCCCGCGCGGCCGCGGAGAGAGCACCGCCCCCGGCCCGCCCCTCTCCCGGCCCCGCCGCGATGCCCGTCCGCCGACCCCAGCCACTGGAGCGGGGCGGGGACAGCCGCTACCCCTTCGCTCGGACCCGGGGCGGTTTGTGCAGCTGTGGGGCTGGGGGACACTCTTGACAGCTCGGCGTGCCCTCCGTTGTGTGAGTGCGGGCAAGGTCCTTTGCTCTCCTCGCGGTGGGGGCGAAACCTCTCCGCCTTATTGATGTTACGAGGATGAAAGTCATCGGGATTTTTCGCGCATCTTAGAAACCCACACAGACACCCGCTCTTACCGTCCCGCGTTTGTCCCACAGCATAAACCGCTGAAATGCGTTGCTTCCGAGGCTGACCCTTTTGCAAAGAGGGACCGTGCGAAGTCCGTATCTGGGCAAAGCAGCCTATGGGAAACGTCTCTGCCCATGGCAGACGCTTTGGGACGAGATGATGTTTAAGGTCCCTTCCAACCCAGACGCTTCTATGATTCTATGAAACGCAGGCTCGTCCATGGCAGAGAATCTGCAGAGGATCAGATCACAGCACCACAACTGTGAGCTGGGCAGAACGAGGGAGCAGGTTAGAAAAGCAGTCTCCCTGGGAAGTGGAAAAAATCAGTGGACTTTCAGAAAACTCTTCCCAGTTTTCAGGGCAGCTGCTGAGTGCCTCAAGGATACTTTAACGTCATGTACATGGGAGTGAATTTAGAGTTGTGCCAAGACCAAGATAATACCTATGAAACAGCATATATGAGAACAAATTTTTCTTCACTCGTTTGTTTGAACACTGACCTGCCTACAAATCAGACATACTCTGGAACCAAATATTGGGAAAATACAGGCTGTCTGGGACACATTTCCTTCTATGGACACTGTGGAAGGAAAGGCTCAGCTGCCTTCTAGTGCACTTGTCTCATCCACTATGATTTTTTTTGGCCAAATGACTTTGCTGTGGGTTATAAATCAGTGGCAAGCGGTGTGAAGAGCAGATGGGGAGTTTAATGCACCCTCTGCAGCTCAGTCTTGTGTCTGGCTAATGTCCATGTGCAGTTCTGAAAAGAATGTTGGAGAAGGTTGTTCTTCATTTTAAATTGCTCTTTGTGAGTTTCACAGTTCATAATGTGCTGTGGAGGCACTTCTGCGAGATGTGCTTTCTTTGATATAGTCTATGCAGTTTCAGGAAGAGTAAATTAGGATATCATGGAACTGAGTCAGTTTTGGAGGAACAAGGTAAATGAATAAGTAAAAGAAAAATCTTGAGGGGAAAATAATTCCCAAGGAATGAACCATATTTATGCTTGATAACCTGTGAATGCAGTGGCATACAACAGATTGTGTTGGCTTTCAAGTGGCAAAAGTGCCCTTTCCATATTTCACCCGTGAAAAAGGAAGGCAATGGTTTTTGTGTTTCAGGGATGTTTTTGTTTAGGTTTGGCTTCTTGGTCTGGAAATTCATGTGTATGGTATATGAATACAAAAAGAACAGAGTATCAGTTAGTGTTGTGATGCCTCTAACCTAAAAGCAAACCTCTGGCTCAGTTCAACTTGCACCCACTGCAGAAAAGGGCATGACATTGGCCTTGCTGATTATAATAGCCGTTGTGGCAATAACACACAAAGCCTGTTGAAACTGTAAGGAAAGAAAAATTGTAGAGACATACTACTCTACTGGCAATGATTAGAATAGAGGTGAAGGATCCTTCTGAAACCATTTAAAGAAAATACTGAGAATTTGCTATAGCCTTTCTTATTTGTATACTCAGATTAGAGAGCTCTTTGGTGCAAGTCCTGTGTCTGGGATGTCACTGGACAGAGACAGATGGTGGATTAAAGATCTCAACACCGATTTTTTCCTATATATAAGGGCCCAGGTACAAAACTCTAAGGAGATGAGAGAAGCAAAAGTGGTAAAGGAAAATGTCTGAAGCTTGAAAAAAAGAAAGAATCCAAGAGAAATGTTTCTTTTACATCTCAATTATTCAATCAGTGGAATTGCAAGCTAGATGGGCAGCAAGAATTTCCTACTGAGGTCAAGTGGGAGGAAGAGAGAACGAAAGGCAAATGCAACAGAACAGAAGTGGCTGCTAAGCCAGGCATGCAGTTGCTAGCATGGGTCAAAAAAAAATCAATGCTTTCTAAAGAAAATGAATTGTGATCCATTCAGACTTTTCTCACTTTAGTGGCTTTTAGTTCAAAGCCTAATCCACTGAAGAATGAGGAAATTCCTAAGTGCTTCCTACTGATGAATGTGCTTACCCCACAGCATTAGGCATTGTCATTAGTAATCCTTGGCTCTGGGTGAAACTGAGAAGTTAGATCCAGATCTACCCAGTATGTCTCACAAACTTGACCTATGCAATGTAGGCTAGCTTGTATCATCCTAGCTTGTGCAGCTACAGAAATATATCTATGCTTAGGAGATGAGTGGGAATTCTTTTTTGCAGCTGTACTCTGATATTTTACTCTTTTCCTAAATAAAGCATCTTTGAAGGGCAGGTGAACAGCACTTCCACGAGAGGGTACACATTTGCTCAGAAGAAGCTAATGGGGCAGAAAGGTTTCTGTGCTTCTCAGATATTTCCTGATTTTTTTTTTTTTTTTTTTTTCTTGAGTTACATCACTGATGTCCTGCTGCTCTTTGTGGCTTCTTTATTTGCCATGAGCTGCTCAGTGACATCAGTTAAAGCAGCACCAGAGGAGTTGCCAGTGAGCTCATGCCTCTTGAAGTCAACTCTGGTGGCTGCGTCAGGACCTCATGCAGAGGCTGTGGTAGTGGGAAGCACTGCAGCTCCGAAGCAATTAACTTGTTCTATTGCTCTTCCTTCTTCTCGCTTTCTGTGCAAACAGCACAGTATGAGCTGGCCCTTTCTCAGGACAGTGTCTTTCAAGCAGAATGCATCTCAAAGTGTTTTGCAAAGATAAAAAGTTCCACTGGGGCATTAAACAGAGAAAGAGAAACAGAGGGATAGAAAATATCTTTTTGGAGAAATTTTTTAAAAAAGATGAAGGAACGGCAAAGGAGAGCCTACAGATGGTGAGAACACAAAAAAGTCCCTACAAAGCCACTTTAATTATATATATATATTTTTTTTATGCAGCTACAGCCAGCTAAGTACTGACTTTATCTTGCAGTCAGAATGGCAGATTGTAGGTCTGGAAAGCACTTTGGATGGGTGTGATTGCTTCTGAGATTCTGGCCTGGAAAGGGCTTGTTGAGGAGACATGGCTCAACTGATGCTTAGTCTATTTGGGCCTCCAGAGCAGAAAAGTATGGGAAATACAGGAAATTTCATATTATTATTAATATTATTATTACAGCTTTGATGGTTCTTGATATGATTTCTTGTACCTGCTCAGAATTGCTAGGTGGTGGAGCAAGTAAACAGCTTCTTGACTCCCCAGCTCTGCTGGAAGGTCTGCCAACAGAGGTGCTATACCCATGCTGTCCGCTTGGCTTCACTATGTCTTTTCTACTTTAGTATTCCTTCCAGGTGTACCACAGCTTGGGAAGCTTTGACCGAAGAAGTCAGTATAATCCCAGCCTTCTGTGGGCTTCTAAAATGTGAAATGCAGAACTTTTTCTGTTGTTCTTGAATCAGTCAACAAACAAACATTTTATCCAAATTTCTCTCCTTATCTTTTTTTGTTAGAATTTGTACCTAGCTCTTTTTGTTCTCACCAAGACACTGTAATTTATTTATTTAAGTGTGTGGTTGGATGCAGCTCACCCAAGTTATGCATCAAACAGAACCCTATTTTAAGGCTCTGAAGATGAGTCTTTCTGAAATGCTTAAATTCAATTTGTTGTCAATGGGATGTGGTAGGTGACTGTGAAAACCTTCCGAGGGAGTTCTTATTCATCTAAGTTTGAGCACAAGTTAGATGTATATGACCTTTTATGATAGCCTTAGGGTCATGTATCTCTTTTGAGAATCTAGGGAACTTAGGCACTTTCTCAGAGATGGCTGTTTTCATTACACTCCTAAGATACAGGCACACAGCAAATAAGTGAACTAAATCCTACACTAGAAAACCAGACTCTTATCTGTCCAGCCGAGTGCTTCAGTTTAAACATTTACATATAGAGAATGAAGGTCTACTAAGAGCCAGGGTAAAAATAATCCTTTACTATTTGGACAGATAGTCCTTTCCCTGGAAATGCTGGCTCTGTCCTTGTTCTTCACTGAGTTCCCAGGGGAAAGCAGTGAGTAGGGACACTACTCAACCTGACCATGTCATGTTAGTGCCTGGATTTGTACTCAGCTTGTAGCATTGTCTTCAGTACATATTTTGGTTTGTACCTTTTTGTGAACACAGTGGCTGAAAGCTAATGAGTTTGCAGGGTAACATTTTCTGATACTGAAAAGCCTTCTGCTCCACAATTTACATAAACATTACTATTCAATAATGGCCAACACTGCAAATAGGAAGAGTCTTTAAAGACTTACTGCACCAATATATAACTTCTAATTCCTGCATCACATAAAAGATACTTGTTAAGGCAAGGACCAGCTAAATTATTTTTTAAACTCAATTCACTCCATCATTAGATGTTTTTAAAATACTGTTAGACCACTATTAGACCTAGAATTCTCCAGGTACTTCTAATCTTTTTAATTACCTGCAGTCATTATTAAGAGTAGTCACTGCAAAGTTCATTCATTCTCTCCATGCTTCCTACTAATACACTTAGAATCTTTGCCATCAAGCAACCTCAGGAGAGGTTATCTTTAATGAGAGGTCTATGGAATAATGGACTGTTCATTTCCCTGCATGTCACTTGTATAATATTAATATATCCACATGTTAATAAAAGGACAAATGCCACATGCACTGCTTATCCCTGATATGAAACACTGGCATGGATCAGCTCAGTTAATAGTTAACATTTATCATTGAATCTTTTTAATGTTTTAAGTTAGGTGTTTGTTTAGGACATACCTGCAGTGACGTACATTAAGTACACAGATAATGTTTAATGTCAGCTGGTGATGTCTTCTCATGTCCAGGGACTGCTGCTGCTTTTGTGAATCAGGGTTCATGAATAGCCAATGGCAAATCCTGTAATACAGAGCCAGATGAGTACTTGATTTTAAAGGCAGTGAAATTCATACATACTTTATGATAAATAAATAGTTCTGCAAGCATGGGAACTACAAAAATTTGTTTCCTTAGAGAACTGTGTCTTCAGGCTAATGACTTCTGGTCTTTACAAAGATGCAAGCTCTACCTGAAGCTTCACTAGGCAGAGCCTAGACACACACAAGGTGGTGTGTGTGTCTGTGCCTGTGTTTATGTGTGTTTTTTCTGATTCCTAATAGCACTTTTCCTGGAGGACTGTGCTGTTTCTTGCCCTGAGTTCACATGGTCTAGTTTACCCTATTTCAGTGAAGTGATTTTTTGCTTTATATAAGTATTGGTAAAATCACATCAAACCCATAAACTGTGGCATCTTGGGCTTGATTCGGTTGCCCACAGAGAGCCATCCACGACATTTTACGTGTCAGAGGATACCTGAGCCACTGCATGGTGCTGGTAGATACAAAAAGGGCCCTTAGGAACCTGCAAAATGGATCTGAGCCTGAGTTCTCCACTGTCTATAATGGGATCTTGGGCATTCAGCTCATGTAAGACATCTCCAAATATGCACATAAAATTAAGTATTTTAATGATAAGCCAACTCCTGCACCCCTTCCCTCCAACCTTTTTTTTTTTAAATTACTTTGATCAGGGGCAGTGAACTGCAATCTAGAAAGGGTTTTGCACCCACATGGGTATATGGGTCCACATGGACCTCACTATGGGATCAGAAAAGCTTCAAGTGCCAAACCAAGATTTCCAAATTCAATACCATATCACTGAATCAAGTACAACCCCTGTTTTTCATTAACACTTATGTCCTTTGCTGATACAATCAACTGGTTGTTTTGCTTAGATGATACGTATGTACATTTTCCTTTGTGCAACTGACAGCTTAAATGTGGCCTCCAAATTGTAGTCTGATCTCAGCTGTACTGTGCATTTCATCCCTTTCGTTGCTATATTCACATGATTAATCAGCCAACACCCTGTAAGTTACTGATAAATTCCCAGATCAGAGTTTCTATCCTTATAATACACATTCAAAGTGCCATTTGAGGCATAATCTTGTATTAGGTCTTTCCACAGACATCCTCTCCTCTGCTATTGCACCTGTATCAGATGATCCACTTGCAAGTACTAGGTATACTCAAGGCAGAGCTACCCCTGTATCCTCACCTGTGATGTCTTAATGTTGTCATTTTCAGAAGAGATACATAGCTGTTAGTTAATTAAAACATTACAAATCTGATGCCCATCTACTATACAGCCCTTCTGTCAGAGCAGAAGTGCCTTCAAGTGAGCACAAATGTGATCTGAGCTGAGTTTAAAGCCCCATTACACTGCCAGAGTACTCCAAAGTGGCCTAAGTATAAATTAAAATCAGGACCTCCGTCACAAAGATAAATGATCCAGTAAAAAGTACAATCTTATCCCCACAAAACAGTAGAAGTAACAATGGTAGAGGCAAATCTCTTCTTTCTTTCTTTCTTTCTTTCTTTCTTTCTTTCTTTCTTTCTTTCTTTCTTTCTTTCTTTCCTTCTTTCCTTCTTTCCTTCTTTCCTTCTTTCCTTCTTTCTTTCTCCCCTTTTTAAAATTTTTATTTTCTCTACAGTAGGAGATTCTGAGCTGAGGAAAACCTAAACCAGTCCAAGGAAAGAAATTTCATTATGATTCAGAGAAATGAGAAGGTTTTTTAGAGAATTTTATCATCTCAAAGGTCAATGGTTGCTGCTTCTTTTTGTCCCTGAGAGGTAACATTGCCTTTTTCAGCAGTGTCCCAGATTCATCAGAATCAGAGGAAGTCTATGAACTGTGTGATAACCTTAGCTAATTATTCAGAGAGTGGTAATGTAAAATCAGCACTGAGATAGAATAATTCTAATAACATATCAACTCCTGGGTACGCATCTATACAAGCCAGCCTAGGAACATACACTCTGGGAAGATCAGCTTTCCATTTCCACCCTATAATGAAATGCAGTTTCTGTCACCAACCAAGAGTGAAGACACAGCAGCTGTTCCTGCCTCTTTCTGTGATCTATTCACATTTGAAGTGCTGGGAGGGAGGGGGGAGTGGGTTTCCTATCAATTCAGAGCCTGATGATTCCAAAGGTAAATAATCACATATTAGCTTTGGCCAGAGACAAAAAAGGTACACAAAAGGTTAAAAAAAGTGGTGGGTTTTTTTTGTTTGTTTGGTTGGGTTTTTTTTTGTTTTTGTTGTTGTTGTTTGTTTGTTTTGTTTTGTTTTTTGTCTTGTGGTGGGTTTTTTGTTTGTTTTGGTTTTGTTTTTTTTTGTTTTTTTTTTTTTTTCCCCCCAGAAAAAAGCTATGCTAACAGCAAGTGCAAGTTTTACAGGCTTTTTAATTGTGACAGTGTTTAAGTTGGGTCTGATTCTGACAAGTACTAAACATACACTCTGTAATATATGAGGAAAGTCCTTCACTGACACTAATGCTGACACTAATGTAAGATCCTTTGCCATTCATGTGCTTTGACTGCAGTCAAGGATGCTAAAGCATTAGAATGATAGACAGAGAGGCAAATAACTCTTCACTGGATGTGTTTATCTCCTTGCAGAAGGTAGAGCTTTACAGTTTTCCATATTCTTGCCCTAAAGCAAGCATATAATATATGCTATGTTATGCATCCGTGCTTCAGACCACTTATAATCTACAATTCCCTTATTCCTTCCTCTAAATTCTCCTTTATAGCTTGTTCTCAGGTTTTATAAAAAGAACTCAAGATACGCATAGTTATCATAGAATCATAGAATAGCTTGAGTTGGAAGGGACTTTAAAGATCATCTAGATCCAGACCCCCTGCCATGGGCAGGGACACCTCCCACTAGACCAGGTTTCTCAAAGCCTTATCCAGCCTGGTCTTAAACACTTTCAGGGATGAGGCTTCCACAACTCATTCCAGTCTCTCACTACCCTCATAGTAAAGAACTTCTTCCTTATGTCTAATCAAAGTCTACCCTGCTCTATTTTAAAACCATTGGCCCTCATCCTATCACCACATGGCCTCCTAAAAAGTCCCTCTCCAACTTTCTTGTAGTACCCCTTCAGGTACTGGAAGGCCGCTATAAGGTCTGCCTGGAGCCTTCTCTTGTCCAGGCTGAACAGACCCAACTCCCTCAGCCTGTCCTTGGTAGGAGAGGTGTTGCAGCCCTCTGATCATCTTTGTGGCCCTCCTCTGGACCCTCTCCAAGAGATCAATGTCCTTCTTTTGTTGGGGGCTCCAGAGCTGGATGCAATACTCCAGGTGAGGTCTCACAAGAGCAGAGTAGAGGGACAGAATCACCTCCCTTGACTTGCTAGCCATGCATCTTTTGATGCAGCCCAGGATACAGTTGGCTTTTTGGGCTGCCAGTGCACATTGACGGTTTATGTTAAGCGTTTCATCAACCAGCATCCCTAAGTCCTTCTCTGCAGAGCTGCTCACATACAATTATGTTTTGTCATACAATTTTATGTGTATCTATCAAAATCTATTTATTTAAATTATTTATTTATTTATTTATTTATTTTTGTCTGTATTTCAGATCAGAGGAATCCTGATAGACAAGGTCTTCCTTGTTTCACCTTTGAGGCCTGGAAGCTCAAAGATCTGCTGAAGTATAAACTGGAACAGTAAGAGAAGATACCATCTGGTGGGATAGGTTTGACCATTTCTATCATGAAAGAGTGGTGAGGAATTGGAACAGGCTGCCCAGGGAGTGGTGGATTTACCATCCCTGGAGGTGTTCAAAAAAGGTGAAGACATTGTTTAGTGGTCCTGATAACGATGGGTAGATGATTGGACTTGATGATCTTGATGCTGTCTCCACAGCATTCTGCCAGAAACTGGCAAAACATGGTATAGACAAATGGACTCTTCACTGGGTTAAAAGCTGTCTGGATGGCTGCTCCCAGAGACTTGTGATTAATGGGGTGTAATCAAGCTGGCTGCCAATTACCAGTGGAGTCCCTCAGGGCTCAGTTTGGGGGCTGGTATTGTTTGGAATTTTTGTCAATGATCTGGACGTGGTGATTGAGAGCACCCTCAGTAAGTTTGCAGATGACACCAAATTGTGTGAGAGTGTTGATGTGTTCAAGGTCAGGAAGGCTCTACAGAGGGACCTGGACAGGTTGGATCAATGGGCTGAGGCCAATTGTATGAGGTACCACAAGGCCA
>JANHGN010014089.1:0-21396 GCA_024605025.1 Megaceryle maxima
TGTTAGTTAGAAGTACTGAACTGAAAAATAAAATCACTGAACAAAATTAGTTCTGTTTTCACTCAAACCAAGACACTGCTGAGCTTTGTTATTTGCAGCTAGAGATGTTGCAGTCTTCAGCAGATCAATTTAGATGCCCCTGCAAATGACTTTCTCCTGTGATTCTCCTTTTTTTTTTCTTTATGCCATTTGTACAAATATCTGTAAGTTGAAATTATACAAAGAGGACATAAAATTGCATATTCTTTCCATAGGGTATAGATATCTTCCTTTAAAGCTTTTATGGATAAACTAGTTTATCTCAGTGTACTTTAGCTCAAAACCAAATAAGAATTTAAATTTCTTAAACTGAAATATTACCTTCAGAGCTTCCAACAAACTTGTGGCAAATCTAACAATTCCATGGTTACACGCCAAAACCAAAGACAATTACAGCTGCTTTTAAGTTGAAGTGATACCTGTGTTGGATGGTTACACAAAAGGTTATCCAAACTTCTGAAAACTAGGACAGATAGCAGTATAACATAATTGCTTCTGTCTTCTTCTTTAAAGCTTGCAAGATTTTATAACTTTTTACTGGAATCCTGAAAATGCTGGTGTTTCAAAGGTTATTAACCATTCTTTTTACAACACCCATATCTTCTGCAAACTGTAATCCCCTGTTATCATAGTTAAGTGATTTTCTTTAGGTTTAGAGCCACAGTGCTCTCTATCTGAGTAAGAGCTGAGTACACTTGCTAAGTAAATAACAGGTCAGTTTATTTAGGAGAATAACAGGGTAGGTATATTGTTAAAAGTCATAAAGTAAAAATCCTGTCTCTAAAGGATTGAATTAAAACTTAATCTGAATATTACTTGCTAAAAATAACTGTCTGGGGTATACTTTTTTTTGGTTTTGTTTTGTTTCTACCTGATTAGCCTAATTCCATTGATGAATTCAAATAACCATTCTCTTGAGTAAAACTTGCTCTTTTTGTGTGTGTGTAATGCCTGCTATTAAAGAGAATCAGTTGCCTATTTCAGATAAATAACATCATGTCATGGTGGGTAATCTGATCAGGAAAAGTGATGAAGTATGTTTTACGGTTCTTGAAAGAAAACATTTTTGATCTATTACTTAAAGAGAATGAGAGGTTTTCCAGTTCTGATGAAAGTCTTTATATATAGTTGATATAAAGTAATAATGGACTCCCTATATATGTTTTTGTGGGTGTGGGGTGTTTGTTTTGTTGCTGTTTGTTTGCTTAATTTGTAAAAAATACTTTCCATGGCTCTTAATTTTTTACTTGAGTGATGTTTGTGCTATTAAAATAGTTAATTTGAAATTACAAATCCCAGGCTTGCTCTTTCTGAACAGCACTGCCAAATTTTGTAAGTATTATCTGCAAATATAAGCCTCTTTCAATGTGTTATTACTAGCAGTAGCTTTTCTTGCAACTTTACTGTGACTTTTTAATTATTTTTTTTTTCTTTCCCAGATATAAAGCCAGCTAACGTGTTCATTACAGCTACAGGGGTAGTAAAGCTTGGAGACCTTGGACTTGGTCGATTTTTCAGCTCCAAAACGACAGCCGCACATTCTTTAGGTAAGCTTTCTCTGAGCTACCACGTTGGAGAAGTAGATTTTTAAATGGTTGGAATACTGTTCCTACTTACAAGGAGGAAAAAAAAGGTTAGGTCCAGCTAAACCTTTTCTTAAGTAACAGAAAACCCTGAAGGGTCAGCACCATGGACAAATGCAGACAAGTTGTAACACTGAGGTGCCACTTTCAGCAGTACAGTTCCTTGGTTGGTTGTGTGTGTCCCGTCCCCTGTGATATCATCCCCCTCCCATTTGTTTGAATCATTTAATGCACGTTCCTGGCTCAAAACAAGTCTTCATGACAGCAGTGTTTTCTAGAAATGGTAGGAAAAAAGAAGATCAATAATATATTTTTTTAATATTCATTTGAACTTTAATCAGTGTGGGAAAGTGTCTGGTAATTCTGTGTGTCTGTAAACATAGTTTTGATGAGACTGGTTATATGCTTTGAAAGGACTAACAGAGGAGATTTCCTGTTTTAAGGTGGAGTTTGTCAATAAAAGATAAGTAAGTCAAGGAGGGAACAGAATTAAGCTTTATGAACCATAAAGGCTTCAAAACTGAAACAAACAAACAAAACCAAATCTCAGTAGAGAAAATTCTGAAATGTTGAGTTTATGCTTTGCTAGCACATTAGAAATAATATTGTAATTTTTTTTTCCCAATGGTGTTCAGATAATTTGCATCTTTGGAGTAGCATGTATATATTGGGATGATTAAGAAGCATTTAAAGAAGAAAAAGTAAAAATTTGGCAGATATTTTAAGCTCAAATGTTGTAAAGGGACAAATGACAGTCTAAGAGATCTCTTGAAAGAAGAAAAGCCTTGTAAATAGAATGGCATCTGCTTTAAAAGCAAATGTAAGAATTAGTGTTTAGAGTGCACTCAGATTTTTTTTTTTTTTTTTTTTAGTTAAAGAAAAAGTTGTCAGTCTTCCCCCCTAGCTGAAGTGGCTGTGTTCACTAGTTGCTGAAGTCAACCCCATTCAGTGACTGCAGAAGGTGTGAAACGAACTTTTAGATCCCTTAAGACCAGGACCATTGATAGCAGCATCTAGAATTGTCTCCTGTTCCTTCTAAAGGGTATTGAGGGAGGTAGAGCACTTAGGTGAAATCAATTCAAATGGTTCTCAGTGAGAATTTCTAACAAATGAAAGTGACAATTCTGTAATTAGACATTTGAATGTTTTTATGTTTGACAAGAGTGCAAGATAAGGAAGATAATATCTACGATAGGGACCATTTTTGCTTTCTTAGGGCCATGGGAAGACACAAAGAATTGTGTTTGCTCAGATGCTGATGCTTCTAATTACACTATGAAATACCAGATTTCTTGGATTAAAATGTGGTATATTTATCCTCATCTCTTAATTTACCTTTATTCAGGTAGTCACAGTTTTCTGTACAGTGTGGAAAAAGAGAGGATTGATGTTCAGACTGTTTGTACTACATTTGAGGTGTGTGTGATACTTGTGTTAACAGCTGAGAAAAAACTATTTTAAAAGGAAAATTTTTATCTGATCCTTACTTCCCTATCTTCCAGAAAGCCTTTGGTCACTCTTTTCTGTGCCTTCCTGTTTTTACCATGTTTGATTCATACATATACTGGTATAGTTAAAACCTTGAGGAACTGCTGAGATCTTAATAGGACTGAAGTGGAACTTAAATACAGATAGGCAGTCTTACCTTACAAAAAATGTGAAAGAAAGAGACAGAGAAGAAGCAGTGAGACCAGACTGGAAGCGTGCTTGGGTTCTATGTCAAAGTTCAGTTATAACTCTGAAGATCTGATACTAGTTCATGGCACAGTGCTGCTGTTCTTGCTGCCATTATTGCCCAGCAGCTGTCTCTTGGCAGCACTGTGGAGATCTTACTTGTCATAGAGTCCTGCTACTGCCTGTGAATGGAAGAAAGATGTAAATGAGCAGTGTGAATAGGGACCTGCTCCTGGACTGTATTTGCAGGAAGCTGTAAATCCTAATCTGTGGGTGGGAGTGCAGGAGGAAGGCAAAAGGCAATTGTGAGGGCGGGAGAGCTAGACCTGTGTTCTGAGGCAGAAGTCAGGAAGTTCAAGAGGAACAAACTGCTTCAACTGGGGTTATTTTGACTCATTGCAGCAGAATGGTTGCAAAGGGACTGAAGGCAGAGCTGGAGTTAAAAACAGCGTAAAACCTCCAAGCCCTTTTAAAGCTTATCTCTTACAAATAAAAGAGTCATCCTGAGAGTGAGGAGTAGGGGGGTGGAAGCTTTGTTTGTAATGTTGGGTGCTGTGTCTTGGTAGAGGAGTTGTTATTTTTGTTTGGTTGTTTTTTTTCCCTGTCTGCTCTTCTCCCATTTCCCTCTGCATTATGACCTAATGTCAGAATTCAGCCTAGAAAAAGGTTTTGTTCAGCTGTTAACTTGGGCTACGGTAGAGATAGTGACATTTGGATTTATCATGTCAATGTCAGAGACTACTTTTAAAAATTAATTTCTCATGCTTTTTCTGATGCTGTTTTTCCTGAAACTTCCTTAAAAGTTATATCATTTTATGACACTTTTTTGGTTCACAAAGCCTAGTGAATTACAAGCGTGTTATGTGTAGCAATTTATACTTGTTTACATGCTTTATAAAAATTTCAGTAGCAAACTAGATTCAGGCTTTCAGAGATAAAGAAATGTACTAAAATTTTCATTAGCTTCAGATTCTAACTGCTAATTATGAATAATACTGATTTAATTAGATACTTGCTGATGGTCCATTTTGAAACAAACTAAAATACTGCACCGGACAAGGTTTGTTTATGTTCTTAACTCTATCTATACAGCCTTATTAAAACAGTAGAATTTTCTATTGTGGCACGTATGTACCTTTTTGAAAATAGAAAATCTTTCTTCCAAAAACTCAAAGGAAATTAAAACATTTGATATTTTCGATTCAATACAAACTTGACAAAAATATTTTGGATTCAGAAGACTGTATTAGAAAGGTGAAAATGATCCCAGAAAGGGTTCTTTTTCTTCTCCCTGTGACTGTGTATGTTAGGGGTTTTTGTTAGTGTTATTTTAATGGCTGAATTCCAGGTCTTATGGTTTTTGATGAAATTGCAATTCTGAGGTTAGCTCGTGAAAATACGCATTTTTACATCTTTGTTACCCATTCAATGGATTTAAAGATGGTCGATTTTTTTAGTATTTAAATTAAAAAAATAAAATTACTGTACTCCTATGCAGTACGACTTCCATGGTACTTCTTTCCGTGGCACAGAGCCGTGTTATGAGGGATTTGATTGCAAACTTATGCAGGTTGTGGGGAATAGATTAACTTGTAAAAATGTGTGCAAATAGTGCTTTCCTGTTAGGTATGGATGTCTAACCCAGAAGAGAGTGTCAAAGCCAGTACTGAGATGGTGTTATGCAGCACCATTTTGCTGTGCATAAAATAAGCTTTGCTTTCATACTCTCAACTAAACCATTCTGAGAACCTGCACCCTAGGGTAGAGGAAGGCTAGTAGGGAAACTGTAGCTTATTCATCACAGTCATCAGAGAAGCTGCATTAAAACTGCTCTTACGTACAAAACTTGAGATGTCTGACAGTAGTTTGTGCTGTTGCAATGCTACATTATAAAATAACCCAAGATACTTATAGATTGATTTCTGCAGGTAGATTATTTGCATAATATAGGCTAAGTTGCAGAATAATTTTGGAGAAGTGCAGTACTTGATGTCCTATATCTGTGATTGAAGGTGGCTCTATGACTTAGAAATATCCTCCACTTTTATTAAAATCAATAAATAAAATACATAAATAAAAGTTATGCAGAATTTGTTATATCAGGTGGTTGGTTACCCTCATTACTCCATAACGGCAGCCTGTTTGTAACTTAATTCGTACATTTTCAGCATCAACCATTCATCTTGTTAAATACTTACATGTTGTGTTGAACTCTGTATTAAAAAATTCTTGTGATCTCATGGAAATTAAGTCATTCATAAAATATTATTTTTTGATTAGTGAAGTTGGGCCTTTTTAAATTTTTTCTTTTTTTAGATTTAAGTCTTGTTTTGAAATTTTTGAAAATCAGAAGTTACTAAAGTGATTTTAGTCCCCTTCCTGAACTTTGATAGTTATGTATATCAGTGCATGGAATGTCAGTAATAAATGTATGGCCTTTTTAAAAACTAGTCTATGAAACGCATTCTGAATCACCCACTACATTTTGTATATGCATTATTAATATTTACCAGGCAGACTTTTCTCACAGCTTAAAAATGCTTGATAGTACTTAGAGCTAGTTACTGTATTTCCTTGAACTCCTCGATGCACTGTTGCATTTTAAGTGAACACACTTTCCTTTTTAAGTCAGCTGCAGCATGAGTTGTGTGTTTATGCAGGTAATAAGATGAACTGTTTATATCATAACTCCTTTATTCATAATATATTTTTTGCCTCTGATCCTTAACATTCAGCTTCTGTCCTCCTAATAACCACCATTTCCATTATGTCCATTGCCTCTCCAAATAGCATAAAGAAACAGCACTTCTTGGATCTGCAGCATCTTTAAAGAGAGGGAGATCCAAAGCAGCAGCAAATTCTGAGGAAGCAGTTTATTTGACCCAGGCCAGTTTCAAGGAGATTACTATTCAGACCTACAGGTTATTGAAGATGTGTAAATGCAGTGAACAGAATGCTAAAGTTACAGATTTTGTTCTTAAAACATAGTCACCTCAATGTGTGACATCTTCCTCTTGTATTATCCCATTTCTTTATCTTCCGATGAGTAAAGAAAGTTGCATGTCCTTATAGTATTGTGATGCTGTGCTTCACTTAAAAAATCCAGGAAGGAAACATAATGTATAATCAATCTGGTAGCTGGTTGCCAGCAGCACAGCTGTGTACTGAGATTACTCACCATTTTAAAGAATTGTTGCAATACCTTCAGTAGTTCCTGAATGTCAGAATAATGAATCTTTTGTGTCATTCTCTGTTAAAAACAGTTTACAAGTAGTAATGATGTCTCGATCTTCAGGTTGTTTTTGTGATTCAATGACTAACATAACTGTAATTTCAACTCTTTCACTTGTTGGTCATCAGGGGCTTCAGGTTGTATTGCAGTTAAGGTGTTACACTAGGCTAAATGCTGTAAAATGATAGCATTTGTTCTTCCTTTTCACTATCATCAATCTTTCACAGTCATATCAGGCTCCTAATGTATCGGCAGGCTTCCCAGAGCTACTGGTTAAAATTACCTTTGCTTTTGGTAAACTATGAACCTTCAAACCTCTGTGTTTTCAGCTGCCCCCTGTGGATTCTGTGAAGCTTCTTTCTGGCACATTACTCACTGCCACTACTTGCGTGATGTCTCAGAGCAGCAAAGGCAGTGCTGCTGTAACCAGCTAAGAATCAGATTACTGTTAAAGTTATTTGTTGTTGTTAGAGGAGATCTGCCACCAAAGCATCAGAATATACTAAACCAGTGCATTAACTAATACAGCTGAAAGTTTTCAGGGTTGTCTAAGCTCACAGTTCCTTGTGGTAAAAACAAAAACAAAATAAAACAAATTTAAGGAGGGAGTACAACAGCAAGGATGATAATAATGTGAAAGTTGTGTCATGCTAAATGTTGTCTAATTACAGTTTCTAATTTTAAGATTGCTGTCATTAAACACCCCTTGAAGTACATCTGTTAATACATTAGAACAATTAGTTGCTTCTGAATATCCTAGTAGCTGTTTTGGCGCTGCAGTCCATCCATCCATGTGCCTTTTCTTTCACAAGGAAAAGACCGTCCCTCTTGACCAGTCCTGTGTTGTGAGTGAATGCGAACATCTTGCAATTAAATGGTTTTCGTAGTACTCCAGCATTTTCAGTTGCCTTTCCCCAGCCTTTCTAATTTTAAGCTTTTGATCTTTTGCAGTCTTCATTCAGAGCAGCAGTGATTCCTCAGGGCAGAGTTAAGGGAACCTCTGCTTTCTCAGGGCTGGAAGTCTCCTCTGAAATCTTTAAGGTGCCAAATCCATTGTAGGATGCAAAATGGGACATCTGTTCTTGCATATCTGTTAGAGAAATACATTCTCAGTTTATATTGGTTTGGAATGTTGTATTCAATAATTGTTTTTCAAGAAGGAGATCAATTGAAATTATGGGTTACTAGAAGCAGTGGCCTGACCTGAGATAAAGGTGATTCTGGTTTTCCCAGTCTGAGCTGGGCCTTTCAAGTAGGAAAGTCTTCTTTTTTAAAAAAAATTTTTTTTTCACCTCTCCCAAAGAAAGTATGACAAAGCCTTTAACTTTTGCAAATTAGTGCAGTAAAATTATTAATCTGATTAATTAAAACTATTAACCTGATTATTCAGATTTTGAATTACTTACACACTCACTATATCTCAATTTCCAATATTCATACAGAGGTGAATTCTGAATAGATGAGACTAATTCAGAAGTACAAAGCTGATAATGACATCTTTGTGCTGAATAAAATAGTGTGAGATTCATACTCTTATTTTCATAGTTTGCAGTGAGAGTGCTGATTTTAATCTCTGGCTATGTTGCAAGATGTTCTGTTTCAAAATAATGTCAACGTGTTTTGAATTTACAGAATTAAGCTGGTTTTCATCATCAGGATTTGGTGCTTAAGAAAATCTTCCACTCTAAATTGAAGTAAATCTATATGAATCTCTGATTCTCTTTGCTCTTAGGCAGTCATTTTGGGGGGATACAGGGAGAAAGTTCAGAGACAATGCACCAAAATTGCTGCTACTGTTGTTTTGGTTTTTTTTTTTTTTTTTAACTTTTCACATATGAACCCATCACTCAAATATGTGGTTTGGGATGTGGGTGTTGGGTTGGTTTGTGTTTTTTGTTTTTGTTTTCAGAGCAGAAACATCTCTCAATTTCTCTCTTACAAAGAATTTGTGACACAGATGGGTAGGGTATGATTAAAATCAAGGGGAGGGATGTGCTGGAGTATTCAATGTAAATTTACTCTGGGACAGTCTTAGTAAATGCCGCTTTTCAAGAGCAGACGTCTCCAGAGCCCACAGCTCTGAGGCAGGATTAAGCTAGGACAGCCACAGATCTGGGAACTGAAAAGACTGTGAAGAGTCTAGTCTTGCAGCAGATGGCCAAGTTGCTTGTAGGAACCTTGGCTTCTGCTGGGTTCATAGATTTTCCTGCCTTCCTCTCTGGGAAGCTGAAGATCATGTATTTTAGGCTCAATTTTGGTTTTGGATACTCAAACCAAATTGTATAAATTTGTTTCAAAAACAACTTTTCCAGATTTGTATATTCTTAATAGGAAGAACAGACTTCTCATTAAAAAAAAAAATAAATTCAAGCCATGGAAGAGAATTTCTAGCTATTATTATGTTCGGCCACAGTGATAAGAGTTTGGAAAGTGCAAATATATATGTGTGTGTAGTATGTTCCCTTGTCTTTCTTCAGAAGAAAATAGTTACTTTCAAGCTTCCTTAAAAGCAAAAATTGCAAGTATTTTGCAAATTAATAATTCTGGCAATTATGTATCAGTAGTGAAAATAAAGCTGCATTGGATGAAGTAGATATCTAAGTTGTGTATTTCTATCAAACTGAAGAGTCGTAAGTATGAGCTGAAATTATTTGTGTAGAAAAATGAGAAATTTAGAAGATATTTTTTTTATCAGACAGGAACACTGTACTTTTGCTACTGTATAACAGCAGAAATTTTATTTTAAAAATACTTGTGCATTTATTGCAGTTGGTACACCTTATTATATGTCTCCGGAGAGAATACATGAAAATGGTTACAACTTCAAATCTGACATCTGGTCTCTAGGCTGTCTGCTCTATGAGGTAATACTGATCTATACAGTGAACTTAATAAAACTGTTATGCTTCCCACTCTCTGCTGTCCTTCAAATGTATTAAGTACTGGTTTAGGATCTATTTCTGTGTTTTCGTTGTTTTGAAAAAATGTAGAATTTGGAAAAGCTACTTTTCATCTGTTACATGCCTGCCTTTAATATTAGCAGTGAAAATTCATGTAACTTCAAATAAAAGCATTTCATATTCTGAATGTTGCCCTTTACTGGGCTAGCTACAAAGATTTTACATCAGTTTGTTGAAGGCATAACTGAAGGATTAATAAATGAATAGTGGCAAGGACATGTAAAAATGTTTTAGGTGATTTAATGGCCCATGCTGAACATACGATTTTGGTACCTAAATGCATAGAGAAATTATAGAAATTATTCGAGTGTGCAACTCCTGCTTTCAAAAACTGCATTATAGTTACTTTAATACAGATTTAATTTCTCTGAAATTATTTAAAACCTCAAAATGATAAAAAAAAAATTACTGTGTACTTACTACCGCTAGCTTGGATTAACTTTCAAGATAGTGACTTGTGCTGTACAGACAAATGTAATTTTTCTACCTTTCCTTCTCTAACTGATTAAACTGTAATTATTGGTTAATTTCTGTATTCACATCACCAAGATTGGTAGAGGACACATTTTAAATTGTTTTCTGAGAAAACAAAGATACAGAGCAAAAAAAGTTGAAATTGAGGTGAATGAAGGTGTGAACAGCAGGTAGGCTTCTAAGGCAACTATGTCTTCAAGGTTCTTTGCATATCTTTTGTTGATCAAAAGACCAAACACTTGTGTTGAAGAATGCTGGAAAAAAGTTACAATCCATCAGCAATGGCAATGAAGTCTTTCTAGTAATGTTCCAGATAATATACCCAATGCAGTTTTCATTTACCTGCAAACCTCCTAGTTCATTGCATCAGCAGAACTCATTTAGCACATACTGAACAGGATAGGCACCTCCTGTTATTCTAGGATTTTGTGCAAAAAATTGTCAGTCTCTTTAAGTTGTACATTACTGATAGGTAGACTGTCTCCAGTAATAATAGTTTACTTTCTATCACTAACACTTTGCTTTACATGTTAAAAGGCAAATAGCTGTATTGCAGTTCTGCAGATTTTATGACTCTATATATAGCTGTTGCTACTGAATCCTGGGGACAATTCACATAAATTAAGTCCAATACCTGATGGCAAGTATTTAGAAATTTAAATCCTGAACTAAAACTTAATCCCTTACTGGGATTCCCTAGTACTGTCCACAGCTGCCAACAATTTCCCTGTTCTTTACACACTTGCACAAGCAGGATCCGAAAGATAGCATAAAGGTAGATGAAGATTTTTCAGTATTACTACTTCTTTTCCCCTCATTGGTTTTCTTCAGGATATTTTTAAATCTGGAAACAAAATAAGAAAGCCCATGAATAACTCCTTATTATATAAAATAAAGATGATTTAGGGGTATTATTTTTCTATGTTATAGGAAATAAAATTGCTGCACAGATACCAATAGCACTTCTCTAAACCAGATTTTTATTTTTTAGAGCTTGCTGCTTTGATACTGGTACATTATATTAAACATCTATGTGTTTGTTAAATTTTTCTTTGATCTGGTAAATAATTTCAAAATAGCTAAATATCTCAATTCTATTGATTAACTCAGTAACTTTAAATATCATTCTCTTTACTTTTTTTTTGGAGTTTTGCCAGGTTTGATATTTAGGCTGATATGGTGTTGCGTTTGGATTTTTCCTTATAAAAAAGGGAATTATTAGAATATATATTGTTCATATGTAGCTATAGTATATGGCAATGTCTTCAACTATAGCTTTTAATTCTCTTTAGCAGTACATTTATGCCATTTAAACAATTATACAACGTACCAGATGTTTGTGGTGGGGTTGGATTTTTTTCTGGTGGGCTATTTTTCTTGTTGGTTAACAAGAAAGTCTTGTTAAGATGTAATTGAAAGATGTAATTTTGAAATTTTAAATACAGTAAATTCAAAATACACGTTTAGCTTCAACCCCCCATTTGAAAGTGGTTAATGTTCTTCAAGATGTGTGGAATAATGCATGGTATTTTTTTTTATCCATGCAGTTTTGTGTTGGGTGTCTTTTTATGGTGTGTCTATTGCCTGCATGTTACCATGTTTTTATTACATTGATTTCATATTGATATGTGCTCTGGACTCTCTCCAGCTTAACTGGAAAAAAGCTGTCACATGTTTATCACTTCTCAATAAATGTTTAATTGTCACTAATCTCTTTTCAGTTATGTTTTAATTTAAGTTTAGACTAATTTGCCGTAATGTATGTTGTTTTTTAAAAAAATGTTATTTCTAACCTATATTACAATCTATCATTCAACATTAACTGTGGGCAGTAAGATTATTAAAAGTATATTTTAAGTCTGATCTTTTTTTAGAGCCCCAGATATTTCTGAAACCTCAAAAACACTGCCACTGGAGTTTTAATTGATATGCAACAAAGTAGACTTTACTAATTAAAATCAAGATGCTGTGCTTTTGCTACATGGACCTTTACATGGAAAAGTAGGTCTTACACATTTCCTTTTATTGTTCAGCGTAGCAATTGCATCCTTACAGGGTTGTAGGTTGGTGGCTTACAGTTCAAAAAAAAAAAAAAAAAAAAAAAAAGAGGAGGGGGGAAGAGAGAGAGAGAGAGCTGCCACCAGCCCTGAAGACAGACAGTGGGCTTTCGTCCCTCAGACACCCACAGAATACTAATCAGGAAAGTCAGACCCTGGAGGTCAGGGAGCAAGTCAATCATTCTAGCGATCGTCTCAGTGTGGAGGATCAAATTAGCCTGAAAAATTCAGCTGCTGGGAGGAGAGGGCGAGCAGCTGTCAGGGGCAGCAGCGAGATGCACTAATGAACCAGATGAATAGTGCAAAAGCTTGAAAATAAAAACAGGACAGTTGACATTTTTCATCTGTCAAAGCAGGAGATGCATGAAAATATAGTATTCCTGTTTTAACTCCTTAGGGGACATTCAGAATTTTTTTAACACTCCGCAGCATTCAAACAAAAGTACTTTTTAATGAACACCTAGAGTACAAAAATAAGTATCTGTGCATTTATTTAGTTCTGAATGCATACAGACTCTGCGGTTGATTTTGGTTTATTTTTTTCTTTTCTTTTCTTTGGTCTTTAGTTTGCTTTTTTTAGCATTCTTTTAAATGTAAGAGACAATGTCATGTAAACCCCAAAATTAATATTATTTTTGTTATACAGTTAGAATACATTGGGAGGCGTGTACGACGGAACTGTAGTATCGTATTTATTTTGGGAGCTTTAAATGATTTATTCTTACTTAAAGGTAATATGAGGAAGTACTGAACTACTTTAGAGCACTTTTGTTAGATATAAATGTAAGAGAATTTTGGTAATTTTCTGCACGCATTTTCCCCCAGTGATGTTGATGCTTAGACATGAAAGAGTTAAACTGCTATCTGGAAGACCACAAGACAGATGAGAGCCATTTTCAGCTTGTCCTGTCCCTGCTGAAGCTCACTGAGTAGCACAGCATGGAATAGCGTGTTTCACACACACTTTGCCTGTCTGGGGAATGTACACATTGTCCTTCCAAAATCAAACTTATTAGCACATGTAGAAAAGGGTGACTGACTTTGGGGCAGCACTGCACTCTAAGCAGCATTCGTGCTGCTGCGGTTCAAAGACTTAGAAGGCTTTGAACAGAAAGGAGAGATTTTTTTTTTAAAGGAATTTAAAAATTTTTAATCCTACTAACCATAGCATTTGTTTCCATCTTAAATGTCAAGTTGCAGCATTATCTGGAAATAAAGCATAGGTTTACTAAGGCTGGTTTTAAGCTTTTAGTTCATAAAAGTGCTTTCCAACATATATTTTTGTATTACAGTTGTAAATTCTAGTCAAGGGTGCCAGCTCTGCACTTCCGGTGATGTTTGGCATTGTGGGTTTTTTTGCTTTGTTAAAGTATTTTCAAATAGAATATTGAATTATTAAGTTTTTGGGTTTGGTTTTCTTGGAAGTATAGATGTTGCCTTTAGTTTCTTGCTTTAAAAATCCAATTGTATTAAGTCTATTGTAATGGCTATGGAAGGTTACAAAATCTACTACTGCTATCCAGTGTTTTCAACGTATGGTAATGCTTTAGATCAGCCAATGTTTTCAAATAAATTAAATGTTTTCTCCCAAAAGGTCTTCAGAGGAAAATTACATTGTATGTTTGGAAATGTTGGTTTTGGTTGTTTTGGGGTTGTTTTTTTGTCTCCTTCATGGTGCAAGGACCCTCCACACTCACAGCAGTATTGGATATGACTCAATTTTTCCTTGTATTCTAGTAATAAAACTGTTAATAGCATACAATTCAAATATTGCAATATAAGGACCATGACAGATATGACTCTGACATAGATGTAGAATAAATACACATACTGGTTACAGTAATAGTTTTGGAACTTTTCTTTTTAGCACTGCGACAGTCCTAAGCAGGGTATCGAAAGTCATTAAAAATCACTTTTGATTTGCTGTTCTTACTGATATTATGACAAAACAGAATTACTTAAAACACAACAGAAAAATGTGCATTTTCTTTAAACAGATGGCTGCACTGCAGAGTCCCTTTTATGGTGATAAAATGAACTTGTACTCCCTGTGCAAGAAGATAGAACAGTGTGACTACCCACCTCTTCCTTCAGATCACTATTCAGAGGAAGTAAGTAATTTTCCTTTTCATGGGCTAGATCCTCAGTTTATGTAAGCTGGCACACTGCCAGGGAAGTAAATGAACTTGTGTTATTTTATGTTATTTGCAGATTATGCCCATAAGTGTTTTCTTGTTGAACTTGCTTGAATGTTCCTGTCAAAACAAGTCTGATACAATTTTAACTTTGGGGGGATTAATGATGGAAACATCATACTGTTACCTTTTTAATTTCCTTGATCTTCCTTGCAAGTATGACAAAATGCTTTCCTAGAATGCACAATGGTATGTTCTACATGCCAGAATGGGATTGAGTCGTACAGTCTGCCTTTCTAAAAACACAACTATACAAGTTTATGTTGCACAGTAGATTAGCACACTAGCCTTGTTTCTCTGGGGGCTTTCATTAAAACATATATAATGCAACTCACTGGTAAAGATTAATTGTTTAGTTCCCATGTGTCTGCATTACAAAACTGTGTGTGCTATTCAATACAATTAAATGGCAGATCTTCTGCAAGAAAGGGTGGTTCTTGACAACGCTAATAGTAAATTTCGGAGAAATATAGGCAGACATAGTATAACTGAATTTGAACAATATACTCATGAATATCACAGCAGTGTTTGTTTTAAGCTGATAAGTAACAGTTCTTTGCTGCCATTAGTGCATTTATGGGGAGGGTACCTGCTTTTTTAAGCTCTAAAAGAAACTAAAGAAAATATTTTTCTTAGTGTAACAGAATGAAAAAATATAAATGCTTGCTTGTTAACGTTCTGAGATGCCAGTTCTGAAATACTTTCCCACTTTGAAGAGAACAGGGCAAACAGATAGAAGCTGTAAACCAAAGAACATATATTAGTAACCAATTCTAATTGAATTCAGCCTACATGAATTAAAGATTACTTGGAAAATGCAAATAAACATGAGCAGTGAAATACTTATAATAAACATAAAGCATTGTGCAATTTCATTTATAGAGTGAGGTTTGTAATTCCGAACCTTAAATATTTTTTTTTTGCATTCGGAGACAATGATGGGGCTATTAACAAAAGATTACTGTGCAATATTTTGTTTTGTATTTATAGTGACAGTTTTTCCCCTTTTATGAAACAAACAGGACTTAAAAAGATAACTCAGTGACATTACAAAGGATAAAACGATCAATTGTGTAATGTATACACTATAACTCTTTGTGGGTTTTACAATTAGTCATTTCACCTTGGCCATTTTTAATTACTATTAATTGCAGACTATAAATTTGGCAGTTCATATAACCAACTTTACAATTGGAGGCCTAGAAATACAGTAGGGTGTGAACAATAATGCAGAATGATAGCAAGAATGTCAGGGGCCGTTCTTTGTTGTGTCATTCATGCTGTCTTCCTTTTTCCATGAAGCGCATGAATATTTCACATATCTGCATCCTCATCCTCTATTCTTCTTGACTAATTTTCAGACTGTCTGAATTTGCATTTCACATAGTAGCTGATTAGGAGATGCCGAGTGCAGCAGCGAAGCCTCAGCAGGCGGTTTCCATGGTGACCTTCAGCAGGATTTTAATGATGATACCACTAGTGGTTCGTTGAAGTTGGCCTGCCTGCAGGGCTACTTCACTGCAGCTAAGTGTGAAGTTGGATATGCGGATTCCCAGCCAAGGGGCAAATATCAAAGTCTGGCCCAGATAGAAGGTCTTAGAGTTTGGATGAGGAAACATATTCCATCTCTTATTTTACATCTGTATAATTTCTAGTGTTGAAAACAGATGCAAAGCACATGTTAGGCTTTCTTTATTTCAAAGCTTACAAGTACTTCTGCACATTGAATAAACCAGTTATTTGCAAAATATACATAAGTAGTTTGAAAATATAATGAGAGAATCAGAGCTATGATAAGAAGATAGATATGAAATTAGTTAATTAAAAGAAGTAATCAACCATGGAGACTGTAATGGGAACATTTTCTATGTTCAGATAGGAAAACTTGTGTCTTCACTAAGGTACATGGAAAAATAGATATATTTATTAGTTACTGCACCAAAATAGACCTTTTTTTACTTGTATGAAAAATACTGTGCTGGCATGAACTATAAATTATTTTTTTTTTAACAAGCAAGTGTTATCTGTCATTCTGTCATATTGGGATACTGTCCTAAGTGTTTAATCTCTACTGGAAATCCAGATATCACACATTTAACCATGTTGGAACCACACTCAGTAAACAGTAAAGATCAGGGATCACTGAACAGTAAAACCCACTTCATATTTTATAACAAAGAATTTTCTGAAAGAAAAATTTTACTGAGTGTTGGTCTTTACATCCTCCAGTATAGGACTGTAAGTACTTTCATTGCAAAAGAAAAGACAAGTAATTTTTAGATAAACCTTTTGTTAGTGAATTTTAATGGATTTTAAGATGTGACACTTTTAATAAATTTTAAGCTAAGACCAACCCCTTAGTAATGTATCATCAAAGAATAGTGACAGAAAAATGCACCTTAAGATAGGTGGACAGATGGATAATTTTTTTTTTAAATATTTGATTAGAAATCCTAATAGTCTAAGATGCATTCTCACAAACAATTGCTTCAGCAGTAGAGTCATAAGCCAAGATCTTCAGATGTTTAAAAACCTTGGATATCTCAATTTTTGAATATTCCTTAAGAATGTCTGGTATTCAGGGTGAGTACTCGGCATTTAGTGAAAGTTGTTCTGTTTTGGGGAATTCAAAGCTGGGGCTTCCTAGCCACCCCTAATCAATAATCTTAAATTATTGTCAGCTAGTATTAGTATCATGTTGCTTTCATGATAGGTGATGTTTTTGAATTTTACTTTGATTGAGATGTACTTCTAAAGTCCATAGCCAGCTTCCTACTCAGATATGAAGGCTGAATGAGCCATCGGGTCCACATGGCAATATTAGTTGCCCACAGAACATCTTGAGAGTAACACTGAAAAAGGACTTTAAGGGAGTCTCCTGTTCACCTATTCTTCTCATCCAAAATTTCCTACATGAAAACTCCTCTTTTTCATCTGGCTAACAATGCAAAGTATTTGCCTGCTGTGTTTCTGTTGTTCCCTCTCCTCCTGACTTGAGTGGTATTTTATTTATTTCATAGCTGAAAAACCTGTTAAAGAAAGTGTGTCCTACTGCTCCGATGTCAGGCTAAGCTCTGGGCTAAAGGCAGTCGTGCTAAATGCACAGAGGAGAATAAGAACAATAAGCAGACAAACAGGTTTGCAGCTTGGGGATACAACAGGCAGTTCCTCCAGCTCAGTCTTTGGTCTGCTCTGCCTGTTGGCCAGTCTGTGTCAGGTAATAAGAAGTTACTCTTAACAGTAGTCTGACTGTACAATTCCAGTGTCTCTTCCATGGTACTGTCAGGGTCTTCTTCTGAATTGGTAATTTTATTGATACTAGAAGTGTTGAGAAATGGATTTCAGGTTTCTATAAATGAATATTCCTGTAGGAGTTAAAGGAATAGTGCTGTAGCTAAGTATTAGCATCCAGCATAGTCCCAGTTTCAGTACTGGAAGACTGCCTGCCTACGTAACTGTATTCATCCTGTATAGCAAAACTAATTTGCGATCTCTCAGAGGTTTGCTGTTAAATAATAAGGCTCAAAAGATCTCAAGGATTTTGAAATTACTCAAGAATCTGCACTATAATTATTCAGTGTCCCAAGCATAGCTCAGCATTCCTGCCTTGCAGTTGTGATTCTTGACTGGGGAGGGAGAAGAGATTTTACAGTAATAGCAGTGACCGACATTTAAATGTTAAGATTCACAGCTAAAAGAGGTCTACAACTCTGTGGTTTATTTTATTACAGCAATAGTGAAGGTCTGTCACTAAATGAGCTCACCACTTGCACTATGTTGGGAAAAGAATTTGAGTAAACTGATTTGATGACTGTCCCTTACTATGATAATGTTCTTGTAGATCCTTTTTTACATCCTAACAATAGTAGCTACATATACATTTTTTTTAGAGTAAAAATTAAGAAACTGCAACATAAAGCCACCAGTCAATACACCATGTGCATTTATGGTTTTTACAAGTGTACTTACAGGATTAATAGGACCTAAAGCCTTACATGTACCTTTGAGTAATGATCCATTTTGTTACAGTGTCTAAGCAGGGAATCTTCTTGGCCATTCAATAAAATATATATAATATACTATAACAAACAACAAAGTAACTCTGAAGCAAGGCTTCGTGTTTAATGACTTTGCCAACAGTTTGAGTCTGAAATTGATTTTCAGATGATAAAGTTCAGTTTAGAAAACAAAATCAGTTACCTGCAGGTCAGGACTGCAAAGATATGATGTAGTCTACTTGAAATACTGAAAACTTCTCATGCTTTTCACAGGTAAATTTCTGGAAAATGTACTTCTGCTGTTCTACCTACAGTAAAGTTATTGATATACGGCTGATAAAAACAGGAGAAAGAATACTCTGTTTCTCCTATCATGATAGTTTTATACATTTAAATCCTTTAAGGTCTTTTGCTAAGACTATTTACTGTATGCAGTTCTATTCAACAGATGGAAGTCTTCACAGAGAAAGATAGACGTATGTGTGCAAGAGTCAGTGTCATATTCTGCAGATAAATTACACTTGTATTCTCTTTGCAAAATGTTTGAGTCTAATTTCAGTCTTGAGATTTTTGGATTTTCTTCAGCCTTTCTTGTTTTCCATGCAGGCTGTCTGAGGTGTTGCATAGCAAGCTGCTCATCTCTGCTAATACGTTGCCTGTTGCTTATACTGTGTCCCACCTGCTGCTTCTACAGGACGTTGTTTTGCTTTGCATATTTGTATTACATCTTTGCAATTATTTTTTCTTACGGTAGTTCATGATTTCCATCATTCTATTCCCCAAAAGTTTGGGAGCTACTACAGGCTAATAATTTTTCAGTCAGTGGTATTGTATTTTATTTTTGGTTGCCATAAGCAAATATGATGTCTTTTGTAACTCCAGTAGTCAAAATACACTTAGTATATTTAAGATTCAAATTGCAAGGCTGTAACAGATTAAATTAATCTAATATGTTTCTTTTCAATCCAGCAATCTGACCTCTATCTTCAGAATTAATGATCTCATTTTAATATATTAAAGTGGTCTTGCTAAAGAGGAGGAATGTCCAGAGACATAGTTTTTGTATTGTTAAATATGAAAAACCTGTACATTGTATACAGTTTACAATGTTTCTGCAAAGGCTAATGGACAAAGTTTTAACTGGTGCTATGTAATGTTTCTTATTTAACTTCTGGACTTCCTATTCCTATCTATTTAAATTAACCTTCTGAAAAATGAAAGAAATATAACTGTAATTTAAAGTCTGTCTTGGTCTTTTTATAAAAAGCAGGAAGGAAACTCTGATGGCAGGCTTAAGTATACAATCTATGTTACTTTTGAATAACCATGGTGATGAGGTCATGATCTGTAGCAGCAAAAAATTACAGATTGATTTTTTTTTCAATAATTATACCTAATACTACTGGAAGGGAGACTTAACCAAATTTGACATATTGCCATAGAAAGGTGGATTGCAAGGTGTCCAACAGTGAGCAAGTGGAGTAAGAGTGCTAGCATTGTTATACTTCCCCAAAATACTTTCCCACATTCCAGTGTTAAGAGATTTCCTCAGTCAAAGGTGGAGTCTTTATATTAAATAGCTCTCAGTGGGTTTAATTTCTTCAAACGTTTTCTGAATGCCTGTGTATTGGTAGTTTTTAGCAGCAGGAGGTTCTGCAGCTTAACTGTGTGTTACAATAAACAAAAGTGAAGAATTCTCTTTGTATCTTGTCATGCAACAATTTCATGTATTGCTAGCTCTTGTATTGGGGTGAATGAGAATGAAGTCCCAATAATAATTAAATAATGTGTAATGGGACTAAATGCATGTCTAACATTGTACATTAAAAGATTAGAGCTTAAGTCTGCTCATCAGTGTTTCTGGACAACAGTACAAAATGTAAAAATCATAGGAGTATTTTGTGTTTATGCCTGTATAGAACTGCATGCAGTGGGTGTTGAGAGAGTGACAGCTGAGTGTGTGTTTACGCAGAATCGCTGTTTGGCTAATTTTTGCCAATCTTATTAAATTGTATTTGATAATGCACAAATACTACATGTAAGAAATCCAATAATCCTGTCATCTTGTTGTTTGCCTTTTCTAGCTGCGACAATTAGTTAATATGTGCATCAACCCAGATCCAGAGAAGCGACCAGACATAACCTATGTCTATGATGTAGCGAAACGTATGCATGCCCACACTGCAAGCAGCTAAACGGACAACAGATCATGAAGAGAGCAGAAATAACCAAGTATTTGTTTGTGTTACAGAAGTGTAATTATATGAAGCTTACCGTTGTGCTTTGAATTGTAAACCAATTTAGATACGAGCTTCGTTGTTTTCTGTTTATTTCTGGGTTTTTTTTGTATTTTTTTACTAACTTGGAGTTGTACAACAGCTTTAAATACTTAAGGCATAACTTTAAAAGATACTGAGAACCATTGTTTTCCATGGTAAGAGGGTTCAAGTATATTTTCTTTAATGATGAAATTGTATTCAGATGGGCCTCAGTTCTAAAACACAGTTGCACTTTTGCACATGATGCAGATATTAGGCTTATTATTCAGAAGCAAAATGTCTGAATCTCTCACCTTTTTAGTAATTTATGGAAAGTACGGATCGGCACAGTTAACTTTATTTTGATGTTATAAGACAAAATTATTACAGAAGGTTATTGCATTTTATATTGAATTGTAGTTTGCAGTTCTCAGCATAAGAATAGACAGGCAATGGGATTAGTTCTCTGCTTGCCAAATGTGATGGGAAAATAGTTACAGTAAAAATTGTCATGCTTAAATTTTTGTAACATCCCTTTTTGTTATTCTGTCATACTGTACGTAAAACATTTGTTGGAGACTTTCTGGGAAAATTTAAGGTGTTGATTCTGCAATCAGATCGTCTTCAATAGACTTGTGCAGCGCTGCCCTGGGGCAATAGAGAGTCTGCATAGTTACGTCTTAAAACCATGCAGATGCTTCTTGTAGCAAACGGGGCTCTTTTGAGGCTAGCATTTATGAGAAGGTCTGATTAAAAGATGTGATTTTTAAGTTACGACTTCCCAGCTGTTTATGTGTATGTCACTGTTTGTAGATTTTTGTGTTTAAATAATTTGAATGACCTTACAGTTTATTTAAATTTTAATATTTTGTGATTTTTTTTTTTTTTTAATAAAGAAACCTTTTGGAAAAAAAGAGGTAAGTGTA
>JANHGN010014089.1:24811-50202 GCA_024605025.1 Megaceryle maxima
TCAAATATAGATTTTTTTTTTTTTTTTTTTTAAAGATTCTGTTTAAAACTTTGCTCCCATACCTGCACCTTGTCTTTCTGTCAATGCTTTTAAAAAAACTGTTTCCCTTTTATATTCACATCTGAAGTCCTATGATTCCTGTATTCCACTGCTTCTGCTTCATCTGTCATTTTGTCTGCTCTATCCTCTTCCTGATTTGAAGTCCTCTGTATCTAGTTTTCCTAGTGGCAATTAGTTTCTTTCTTTCTTTGTGACTTTGCTAAACTCAACCCATTTCTGTGTTCTCAGGTTTTATCCCTCACCACAGGCAAGTCCTGGTTTTTTGGTTTTTCCCCTAATAACTACTTAACTCCATTGTTCTTCATTCTGTTTTTCCAGCCTGATGCCTTTGATTTCTAGTTTTAGACAGGTTTTCTCACTGCCTCAATCATTCCCATGACCCTGTCTTTACTAAATACTGTTCACTTTATTATCTCCCATTTCTAAATTTCCTTTCTCTGATCACTACCAGTTCTCTTTCAGCTTATCTGTCTTTCTCTCTCTTCTGCCCTGTCACTCACTCCTTTTGGGATCTCCGGTCTATTAACCTTTCTGACTCCTTTACTCTTCTCAGCTGCCTTCTTCCTTCATTGGCCTCACTTCCTTTGACTCACTGGTCTTTATTTTCATCTCCTGCCTTCTTGAATATCTCTGAAGAGTATACTGGCACAACACAGCTTTGTCTTACCTGTTTTAATTCTATTTCCAAATGGACTTCTTAACCACTTCATCCCACCTTTGATTTGATGGCCATTTTAGTTCTTCATTTATTCTTGAGAGAAAATATATCATCAAAACCAGTCCTGTTTTTTGCATGACAGGATCCTTTTCAAAATTGTTCTCCTTTATTAGCACCTGTTTCCGAACTGGACTTCTCTGATTCTTAACTATACTGGTTTTCCCCTTTTATTTCTGTATCTTTTATATGTCTCTCATTCCTTCCATTGAATGACTTAATCCTTTTTAAATCCTCCTCTCATTTCCTTCACTAGCAACCAATTTTCTTTTTCCTCTGTCTAGAAGGGGATGGCACCCATCATCTTAACTGCTTCTCATTTTTAATACTTTACCCTTTATTCTTCATTTGTCATCCTGTAATTGCATGCCCGAACATCCTCACTCCAGTTTGTTTGCAAGGTTTTGGCTTTAACTTTAATTTGAATGCCCCCAAAATCCAGTGCTTTCTTTCCCCGGTTTGGTTCTCCCATAGTTAGGTCTTCAGATGATTCCTTGAGTATCCGCCCACAGTTGCAGACCTGTTGAGGTTCCAAGACCTAATTTTTGTTCCTATCTCCCTCTAGACTATTTTCTAAAACCCCTGACCATTTTACTTGCCTACTTTCCAGAGCTACAACCTTCCTATCTCTGACACTTTTTCCATGTCTGCGTATCAAATGTCTCAAAATTAGCTGTATTGGATTCCAGCCCTCTTCACTATCTGTCTTCTTTCTTATCTTTTATCTTCACTGCTTTAACCTCTGTGTCATTTTGACTTCTTTTCTCTCTTCAAAGTATCAAAAATGACAGGACTGAACTCCTGTCATTGGGCTTTAGCTGTTTCATGTGCTGAAGAAGGAACTCCACCAAATTACTTGTTTCGTGTTTTTAAGAGACTTGAGATCCAACAAATTTGGTCTTATTTCAGGACTGTAGAGCTGGAGTAGATTTGATTCGTACAGGTACTTCAAAAGTCCTTGAATTTGGTTCTTGTTTTAGTTTTCTACAACTTCAGGTACAAAGCCTTTGCCCTTTATTTAATTGTATTTACTGTATGTAACTTTTGTCTTGTTTCTGCATGTACAGCTAACAGTTGTTTTCCTGTTATAGCAACTTGATTTCAGTGCTTTTACCATTACTTGAAATAAGGATGTGCTTGAGCTTCCCTGGCTGGACCCAGAGTGTTAGGCACAGTGCTCCTCTTTGTTACTGTCCCGTCCTAACACTGGCTTCTCTTGTTTGCTGCACTCTGTATCGTGCCTAACTGGAGATACACTATATTGTGCTGCAGGGTGGTGTAGATAGAATTGGGCTAGCTGCAAACAAGGTAGCTCGTATACTTGCAGCAATGCTTCAATACTGCAAGTTCTTACCAACAGTGAAATATTTATTTGTCCCACAGGTCTAGAACTGAGCTCTGTCCTATGCTACTTACCTATCCATGCTGCCCTAATTTAAAGCCAAATCAAATCTGTTTGCATGGTTTTCTCTGTAGCTACATTATTAAGTATTTTTCAAGATTTTTTTTTTTTTTTCATGTCATACCATCAGTTAATTTGTTCTTCTACAACTGCCTTAATGATGGGTGGAGGCCTTATGCATTTTGTCTAATTGAAATTTTCTGTTCATGTGTAAGTAAAAATAAATCAAGAAGTGCATTGAGTCCTTCCTGATAGTTCTGCTTGCTTTGCGTTTAAATCCTAGCAATGTAAAAAGGCCTCAGACTAGACAGATTATGGTCCTCAAGGTAGAGATGTTGAGGGTTTTCCTGCCACCTACTAATTCTTCATTCTCTGGCTTCCCTGGGGCACTCGCTGGAGGCATGGCATTGCCAGTGTGGGTAGTAGAAACTTGGAAATTAAAATGTTGGTGTAATCTTACTTATGTTCCTGTGGTGTCTTCAGCATGAATAGGAAATCTCCTATTGAAAAATGACTAGGAATGTCTTTGGTATTGTTATGCAGTCATTTATTGCTCTTTACACATTTGGCAACAAAATTTGTGTGTTTGCTGTTGCAAAGAGGATTTTAAATCACGGAAAGGCTCTTAGCTGGCCTTTTAATGTTGTGTTGGTACTCTTCTGTACACCTTATTTGTTGGTTGTTTCTTTGGTTTCAGTCATGTTGGACTGCTATGAAGATGATCATTAACGATGAGTGTTGCATTTTTTTTGGTAAGATTTTGTTGGGAGAGCTTGAATTTAGCTGCTGATTGTGCTTGAATCAAATCATAGAATCATTTCAGTTGGAAAGGACCTTGAGAGAGATCTCTAGTCCCACCTCCTGAGAGCAGAGTCAATGCTGAATGCAGACCAGGGCTCAAGTCTTCATCCATTTGGATTTTGAAAACCTCTAGGGATAGAGACCGTGCAGCTTCTCTGTGCAGACTGTTCTAATTCCCACCTAGCTTCACTGTAAACCTTGTTTTCATTATCTTCAGTCAGAAACGCCTCTGTTACAAATTCTGGCCATTGTTTTTTTTCTCCTGCTGCTTCTCAAATGTCCTTTATGTTGCAAAAAAAAAAAAAAAATTAAGTCAAATATTGAAACAGAGAACTTAAAATGTTTTATTTTATGAAACAGTTGTTGCAAACAAACAAATATGCTCATGTAGTACTTCTGCATCCTGTATGACATGTACACTATACTCATTTACTACTTGAGTGTAAAATACAATTTTTGGCAGTAAAACTTGATTTAAAAGCTCTGTGATGTTTATGGCCTGTATGTTCTCCGTTGTTACTTTTAAAATCTATTAGATATTTTGTGTCAGAGCACAGTTCTGCCCACCTTGGTGAAGTGGGAAGTCAGGGTGTAAGCTTGTGTTTTTCTGGAGCCTGCACTGGGGAAGATAGCTTACCACCAGGGATGGGAAAGAAGCTGACAGAAAAACTGGTAATTGTGGTAGAAACTTTACACTCTGGAAACTTGTGCTGCTGGAAACTTGCCTAGAAAGATTTGTCAGAACTGAGATTTGAGGAAGAAAATGATGATATGGGAGGGGGCACTGATTTCAGAGTAATAGTTGTTTTTTCATAAGTTTTTCCATGTGTTAAATGAGAACTCAATATTTGAAACTTCTAACCACAAACTTGTTGGAAGCAAAGAATATGACAGGTTCAATTACAAATTTGACAGAAATTTAGTCTTATGAGACAATTTCCTTAAAACAAGGATAATTTCTTGAACTTGTATTGTTTAACAGTTAGTGATCTGGCATGGTGGTTGTGGCTGTTTATCAGTCTTGTACTGGAGCTTGTATGTGTTTCCCTAGACCTGCTTGTTGCGTATCACAGCTGTCTGGAAGCTGGGGTCCTTTGTCTCCCTTATGATGCATTAGTGCAGCACAGGCAGCAGAGGAGATAGGGTGACTGAGTGTGCCTTGTGTAGCTTCCCAGCAGGTACTATCAAGGCGTGGAGCTGCACGTGCTGCTCCATTCTCTGGCTTCCCAGCATCAGCCATGGAGGTCAGACCCCCAGATGCCAGGAAACGGGGAAGTTGGGCATAATGTGTAAACACACATCTCTGTTGTACATCAAGTTCACCAAGGTAGTGTTTCTTCTGATTTTCATTCATTTCTAATGACTTAATATAATTCCAAAGTTTAAAAAAATAAACAAAGATGTTGCAAATGACTCAGTTACTCTTGTGGAAGAATATCTTATAAGGTAACTTAATTTGGCAAAACTCAAATGCATTCTTAGCAGCAATTATTTTTGTTGGTTATATGTTGGTATATATTATATATATAAAATAATTGTTTTAGAGTACGATTTCTTCCTCCTGTAGTCTGTTAGGACTAAAATTCTTTCTACTATACTTTTTCTCACTGGATAGGAGGAATTAAAAGTTTGTTTTCAGAAGCACAAGAAGAGCTAAATGTAGCTGTGCTGATTTCAACACCCAAAGAAGGACTTCTGGAGTCTTATCTGAGCAGCTGTATTGCTTCCACCTGTAGCTGGAAGGGAATTCCTTCAGGGCAGAAACTCTGCTGCACAGACATAAGACTGCTTTCTGAGGACCATCTTAAAAAATTTAAATGAGTTTGCAGGGGAAAAAAGGGGTCTTAAAATGTTGTTACTGTGGAGAATGATTTTAATGTTGTGGCCTCTCATAGACTTTGAAACTTGGGGGGTCTCCAGCTGCAGTACAAACTGGGCTAAATTCAAAGGAAAGACTGCCTGTCCTTTCTCTATTAACAGAGGGATCTGTACTGCGTGTTTTGGGGCTGAAGCACTGTCTGAAAAACCCTACCTTGGCTGTGAGAATTTTGTAGGTAGTTTACATGCAATATCCAATAAGAATAAGTCAGTAATTTGAAGAACCATATATAGACATCTTGTTTCTGTAATTTACTTATTCCACTCCAGAGTGTACATGGATATGGAGATAACTTCAACATCTCAGTCCTTTTATAATAGCAGAAATAGGACAAGGGTTGGTTGCCCCCTCTCTTTTTTTATTTTTTTTCCCCCCCCGTGGTCTGTTTTTGTTGTTGTTTATTTTTTTGATGGGCTTTGGTTTGTTTGCCAAACACTTCCACTCTAAAATTGTAATTTTAAAATGTGCCAATTATGTGGAATAATAATTTTATATATATCTACCTAGATATTAACAGGGCTTATAAAACACTGCTTTCTTCATAGTGAACATTTGTAAGTTGATCTGTAGTCACCCAGATGTACTTGCTATGAGCTGCGCTTGACTGTCCTATTGCACTGTCGTGAATGTGAACATGTTTTCTTTGTTAAAATCTAAGGTCTGATTATATGAACATAAAACACAAAGGGGTACACCTTTAAAAAGAAAAAAAAACCCACAAAAAAACCCCACATACTGCAAAATGAGGCAATTATTTGGTCTTTCCAGAAGCCTGTTTCCTGTGTGTGGATATCAGTGGTAAGTTTGGCCGTTAGCAAGGCTGGCGCTGATTTGAGCATCATTAAATAGAAGCCTGCTGACACTGGCCATTGATCCAACAGCCAGTACAGGGCCTCTGGGCCGCAATATTTCCTCCCCCATCTCTTACTTCTCTCTAGGGATAACCAATTGGAGGAAATGACCCACTTGCCTGAAGTTTTCAGAAACAGCGCACAGTTCCATGTGAATTGTTAGCTCCAGATAAGAAGGGCAAAGGATCATGCAGTTGACCCTTATCTGTTGTTGGCATTCTGTTGCTGTAACATTTGGCCATCCCTCACAGTGTCACAAATCCCAAGAAGACCTTATGAAACTCCACCAGTGCAGTATTTGGAAAGCTGTCATCTTTTAAAGTTGTTACTATAGAAAAGGCTGGTGATAGTTTTGAGTTACGATACTTAAAAATCTGTCTGTTTAATAATTAAATGCTTATGATGCTAAGCAATCTGTTCATAAAAATAGACTTTATTTGAAAATTGCTTTATTTTTCATTTTCTGAGTGCACACATTGATGACAATGGTCCCAATCAGATGATGTTCAGGTAATATCCATGAAATGGAACATACTGTTTCTCCCAGATACCATAGTCTTCCCATATATTGTTGTTTTCAGTCTTAAATGTTTTCTTTAAACAGCACTGATATCTCTAAGAACTGCCACAAGCTTTTACAAAGACAACTTAGGTATTCTAATATGGTATACTATACTATTATTCTCATATTAGAGTGGTACCCAAATGCCATAATAATGATCAGAACTTCATTTTAACTAAATGGCGCATCTGTGTGAGAAAAATTCTCTCTATATTGGGTACAGTCTGTCTTATTAAACTTCTGCAATAAGTTGCCTCACACATTGATTTGCAATGCTTGCAATCATTTTCCTGCAAAGTATCTTCCAAATGTGTAACTTATGCCTGCTTTCTGGGGGCTTTTGTTGGAATCGGGAGGAAATAAAATTTCTGACTTGCTATAGGACCATTAAGCTACTGCAAAAAGAGCTGCAGATCAGAATTGTAATTTATTTCACAGTAATTGAGTGTAAAATTCTGTGCTTGAAATGCACCCTAAAACAGTTTCCTTTAAACTCAGGTGTTCTGAAGTTCTGTCATAAACCTAAAAAGCGGTCAGCATTACATGTTTACATAATTCATAATTTTATGTAATGCAAACCTGAAATAGAAATTCTTTTTGTTTGCATAAAGTGCCTCAGAGTTGAAACTGCAAAGAAATCAATTCTATTCTTCAGAGCTCTCAATAATTGTCTTTATATTCATTCTTTAATGTCCTAAGTTGAAATGCAATATTTCATTCCTGACATTTAATCTATGAAAATGTCCTTGGAGATGTATTATTCCCTTAAAATAATTTACGTGTACTCTACAATAAACACACACTGCTAGAGGTATATCAGAGTTATTTTTGCTATCCTACAGGACATAAATAAGAACTATATACATGCCTCATTTGAAATTGGTTTGTGTAATTGTCATATGACAAATCTGTTTTCGTAGTCTTGGGGCTATTTATTGACATTTATAAAAAAAAAAAATTAGAATATCAGACTTTAAGAGATGATGATGACATGAACTAACATTGCATCTTTGGCTATTCTGATTTGTGTAGTATTTTGCTTAGTTTGTAAGTGAATAATAGTGGTACTTCTGAGCTCAGTCTGTCCACATATATCAAGGTATAGTAGATTTGTCCATCTGTACTGTCAGTGTTACCATCTGCTCACAAGGATATTGACCCTTGAACAAGCTGTTCTGGGGGAGGCTATGATCTGAACTTGCCCTGTGGCAACAACTCTGCTTGTGAGGCCTCTGACCACACTCTTACCTGGCAATACAGTGTGTTATGAGCAAGGTAGTGTCAGCTTAGTGAGTTAAGCTTAGTGATTTGCATATATGCTCCCATTTATTACTGAATGATGGATGCGGTGGCCTACGTCATTGTGCTCAACTCATCTGTGTGCTGGGTATTGCCAGTCTTGCCAAAATGAGTGAGTGTATCAAGCACAGTGTCATCTATTAGGAGTTAGTTAATGGCTGTGGTACCTACTTGTGCAAGGACTTTCTGCACCCAGAACTCTATTAAAAACCCCAAAAAGTCACTGCTTTGGACTTGTGTGCTTCCTGTACACCTCTGCCCCATACTTAGGATAATTAAATTAAGTTTTCTACTAGTTAAGATATAATTACTTCTATCATGGTAGTTACTCTTTATATTTCTAAACTAACTAAAAACCTTCAAGATGTATGGTGTAGGAATATCTATTCTGTTGAACTCTGTGGATGCCCCTTAGGACACCATAAAAAGTACTTGATTATTTACACATACTGAGCATTTATTATGCAGATTTGGGTATCATAGGTGCTTTTAAACTGGATATCTGAAAAATCACAACTGCTATTGAAGAGCCTGATCTGCAGCTCAGTATGGAAAAACATGGAACTCTTTCTGACCTAATGACTCTGAGACTACAGGTTGCCCTAATTATGCCTCTGTTTTCATTGTATTTTTCCATGCAACTTGTACAATATGGGCTTCCGTTGTGTACCAGACGGATGTTCCCAGGCAGAATACTTACTAGGAAATTGTGTAAGTGAGCAGGAGTCCTAGAGGAGTCCGTCAACTGTGGAGCAGCATACAGACCTCACAACTTTTGTCCTCCTCTTGTATATTTGTAGCTCTGGTTTCTACTCTTTCTGGACTGTAGCCAGTTCCTGTGGTGCTTCTGGCCTTTTTTTAGCATTTCCAGTTTCTGTGGGATCTTGCATTTCACACCATTCTTAGCTCTCAGTTCTGCCTTTTACCTCTTAGCTGTGCTCCATTCTGTGACTTTCTGTGCTTTGAGAATCTTTCCTTTCAATGTTACGCCCTTTTCACAGCATCTGGCTTGGTAACCTTGTACTGCTCTTATTCTAGTAATTTTGTGCTTGCTTTCTCATGTACTTCTGCTGTGGTTTGAGGATGAGATTGCTTTTGTGGTTTCTTTCCACATCTCCCCTGTGTAACGTTAAAATCCCTTTCCATACTGAAAATCTGATAACATTGCAAACTACTTTGCTACAGTCCCAGTTATGCAGGAGTTGAACTCGGAGCCTCTGAGCAGGCTTCGTGTTACTTATGTGGATCACAAAGGATGCATTGCAAAACATAACATGCATATGACAGCTATCAAGAAAATTGAGAGGCCACATTAAGCAGGATTTTGAGGGGAAAAATTTGTCTTCAGATCTCTAGCGCTCAGTATGGTGTGGCATTAGGTCTTAAACTCCTATGAACAGTACTTGTGTAGTGTTGTAAGTAACAAAACAATTACTTAAGGTTGGCACCTTTTGAAATGGTTACTATAATTTGGCTAGTATTGCTGTTTTCTTAGTCTATATTTTGTCCATTAATATTCACCATGGAGCAAAGCAAATAGTAATTTTTTTTCTTTTTAGAGAGATTATTTTGTTGCTAGATGTGGACTGCATAAAATGAAGGATTTTTCTGTGCTAGTACAACAAATATACTTCTTTTTGATTCAGCATGAAACTTTAAGAACAAATGAGGATCCAGGCATCGATGGTTTGTTTTGCGTGTGGTTTTTTTAATATTGTTTCCAGTAACAGTAGCTACATGTTTGGTTCTAATTCTATAACTATTTTAATTTTATTTTTAATTAAAATTTTTAGTTACTTTAGCTTTTCTCATGCGAAAGCTGACATCCTAAAGGAAAGTATAAAGAGCAGCAGCGTTTTACAGAATAGTGTTTGTTCTGAGATAGATGTTGTCTTCCACACAGCTATCAATATACAAGTACTCAAAATGGCTTTAAAGCCTTAAATCCTTAACTCTGCCTATGAGATTGATATTTACATTACTCATTCTCAAATTTTGATCTACAAAATTCATGATGTATTTTACTAATACAAGATTACTGTTTCTATTCTTGGCTAAACTGTGCATGTATTTATTTTTTACCCCCCCCATTTTCTAACAAATTGCTTCTTTTGATTTCTCAGGCTTGATGGGCCACTGGCATTGGCAGGTGGTGGAATGACACAATGCAATATGATATGCCAAAGTAGTTGGGCATCACTTGTCATTTTGTAGACAAGTGAGGCAGAGGAGATAAGAGAATACATGAGTCTCTCAAAGATGCAGACAAAAAAATAAAGACATTTTCCATAGGATAGAAATCTTTTTCCTGTAACTGCCTCCTTCCATCGTGGCCCCAGAGTGGTTCAGTTTCTTGTGTTATTTTATCTACACCATATTTGAGATACTGTGAGTATGTGAAACATTTAACCTGTAATAAGATCCATGTATAATTGTATAATTTCACTTCTGTTAAGATTCTTCCTTGCTTTTTGTAGTGTAAATAAGAAGCCATTAAAGGTACTAAAGATATAAATAATGATCATTAGTGTTATGGAATGTGCTAAATGCAAAGTATCTAAGCATATATCTCAAGAACTGCTGAGTTCACTCTGATTTCATTGTGATTGCTTGTTTTTTGACCACACAGGATTATTCACTTTGTTTCAGGCAGAAGCATATCTCAGTAATTCGTCAAGTTGTTCAAAAGCACAAATGCTCATGCATGCATTTAAGGAGGAGGTATCTATGAACGCATTTCTCAATTTTTGATCCTGCTAGGACGGTACGGTGACAAATATATAGCAAATTTCTTCCTTAGATTATCTGTTTTTCCTGAAGGTTGAGATCTACAAAAAGCTTATGAAATCTATCACGAGACATCAGTGCAAATAGAATGAGATGCTTGGAAGAGTAGCCTGTTACCACTTTACCTACTTCTGAAGATAAGCAGTGTACTCTTCCCCTGTATGTGTGCAAGGAAGAATGAGCGAAGTGGCAAATGCAAGCTTAGTAAACCCTGTAAAGTAGTAGCATAGCTATTTTAGCTTACTCAGAAAGCTCACTGCGGGTCCAGAGCAGCATTTTGTCATCCTGTGAGCTGCTCGGCTGCATAGTTTCTCTTGTGGTTGTTCCTCAGATCTGCAGCAAAGGATCCATTCCCAGGTGTGGAGGAGGTTGTTAACCTCTTCCAGGTAAGGGAAAAATACAGTTATGATGTCAAGAAAAGGAGCATCCCAGCTCAGAAGGGAAGTTTCCTTAATATCCTTCTACAGTTAATTTATAACAAATTTTGAAACAAACTTAATTTGGAAGGAAAAAATTGATGCTTTCCAGTATTTTTCCTGCAGTGCATTATTATATTCCATAATGCATTGTATAGTGTGTTATTATATTATATAGCACATTATTTCACTGTTTGACCACGGTGAAAAATCGTCAGCTGTTTGTTTCCATCTGCTAAATTAATTTTGCAGTTCCTGCTACTTTTTTCCAATCTTGACAGTTCTTAATGAATCTGTAGTATTTGCAAGTACTTCAACCCTATTTTAATTACAGTAGTACTTACACAAAGGCCTAGTATTCATTCCAGGTTTGCTGCTTGTTACATGCTATCTCATTGCAGTCTGAGGCAAGAATATTGCATTTTGGGTCACAGCAGGTTTGGATTGCATTTTTCTTATGATGATGTGATTGTTTTATGCTTTGGAATGGAGCTAATTTAGAGAAAGTAGCAAAGGAAGTACACACTGCTACTGCAGCTACTTAGTAGTCACCAAGGCATCCTCACCAAATCACATATTTTTTTCTTTTTAAAAATAATCTTTCCCGGAAGGAGCAGTTGTTAATTCCCTGTATTGGGGACTGCAATCATGCATCAGTATATGTGTGTGTAAGAAAGAAACCATTTAAGTGGGATTTATTTTATTTATTTTTTTTTACTTTTTGTTTTAAAGTGAAGCTTGGTTACTAACAGTTCCTACAACACACGTGATGGGTGTGTTGGGTCTTTGTGTCCAAGTGACTCTTTAAGCTGGTTGCATATTGGGAACATTGGAGTTTCTTTAATATTGAACTGGTTTTGCTGGCTTCATTTAACCATGAGTTCAGTTTCCAATATAGCTTTAGGAGTACTTTTAGGGAAGAAGGAATTGGGACATGATATTCTCTAGCTCTCTTCATTTACTTGTCTCTCTTTTCCATGGACTGGAGGGCCGAGCATCCCATGCCATCAGGTGCCAACCTCTCTCCTATAGTGGCAGGCAAGTATGCATACCACTGTGCCCCCTTCAGAGGGGTTGGGAAGCTGTTCCTTCCTCCCTGCAGCCCCTCCCTACTGCCAGTTGGGAACCATAGCTCCAGAAAAGACTGTATCTTTATTTGTAGATAGTAATTTTATATGTGTTTTGGTAGCAACTTAAGTTTTCTGTGGTTCCCATACTGGCCTTATTAGGCACCTAAGGAAACAAATCTCATCTGTATTTATCCACATTTATCCCTTTATGCCGAGGGTATGTAAGAGATGACCTTTCCATATATGCATATTAAGCCTGCTGAAAATATTCTCAAAAAATTAGAAGCAAATGGCGAACTTCTAAGGTATTTTTGAGGTAAGCTATGTGTTAAGGATTAGAAAACCCTATGGCCCAGTAAGAAATGGATTTTGTGGTCTCTTTGTACTGTTAAAATTTGTTTTGGAAGCAAACTCCCACTGACGAAAATACCATAACCTTTTACAAGTTTGCAGAAGGTGAAAATGCTACCAGATGTTAAGTTCAAGTTAACTGCTGTTCTCACACTGAACAGCTCTTGCTGTTTGGTAACTTCTCCTTACTTTCTCTTCCTCTCTTCCTCTGCCCACTCAGTTCACTTAACCACAACTGCTATCAAATTGCCCATCTCTTCTGCAGATGAACCAGTATTTCAGACATGTAGATGAAGGGAGAAGTCCATGTGTTGTACAGTGCATATAGTTAAGCTGCTGGCTGGTTCTATTGAATTGGATTATTAAACTAAACTGCTCTAGTTAAGTATAGTTTAATAGTAAACACGTATTCAATAAGTAGAAGTTGCTAATAACTGACTTGGACATAATGAATACCTGTTAAGGCCACATGAACATGGTTGCTAATATCAGGCAGGCAGTCTCGCCTTAGTGCTGCTACAATGCTGCTATTTTTGCCATCACAGGTTTTTTTCATAATATGATTCAACTATATAAAAGGTTTATGGATTTGAAGTACATCAGAGGTCATTTCCTCCTGTGACTTGCTAATCAGCTCTGGTACTTTCATATATACAGCAGGAACTTTCAAACAAAGGTAAGATTAGTAGCTAAACAGACAAAGAGAAAATGGAGGAAAATAACAGTAGTGGTGAGTACATGTATCAAGTAAGTGTGGCCGAATATTTTTATGGCTTTTTTGATAGATTGCTTTGGATGCTTCTGGCAACATTGAATGCAGTATTTTTTTATCTCTATCCCAGAAGGATTATTCCAATGGTTCACCTTAGATTCTGCACAGAATATTACTTTGATACTGTAATAGCTTTCGAAATGCTCTCCTTTGATGTCAAGAACAGTATGGAGCTGTTCTTTTGATTAAGAAAAACTTACACTTAAAAAAAAAAAAAAAAAGATTAAAAAAAAATGGTCGTCAGTTGTGCTTTATGAAACTAGATCTGTTGGAGAGATGCAGAATGTGTGTGCATCTGTATCCCCTGTCTTGATCTGTTATTTTCTGTTTGGAAACCCTCACAGTATGTCTGTCTGTCTTGAATAGCCCACGAGCCTATTTCTTTTTTCCCCTCTTCGTTCTAGGACTCTCCCCTTTCTTCTGCTGTTGAATGCTTGCAGACTGAACAACCTGGCTGGCAGTCAGATTATATCACCACCCTTCCCTCATCCTTAATTAATTGCCAAAGATTTATTTAATATAATTTGTTTAAAACCTAGTCTGGTCCATACCAGGAAAATTTCTTTTTACTATCAAGGGGCTTAATTGAGCTACCAGCCAACAATTTCACTTCCTTCCCTCATTTGCAATTGGTGCCATTTCATGAAAATAAATTGCATACAGTCATGCAGAGATGCTCAGCTGATGTTGGCTGTGTCTGCAGACAGAGCTCAGGGTGAGTGTCTGACACAGTTCAGGGCTTAAAGGAAAAAACACCTCTGTTGCTGTGGTACATCTATAGGACATCCTATCAATAGAGCAGCTGCTTTTAGGTCAAGGTTATGTTATGCAAGAGTTTAAGAGGTACTAAGTTAATTTGCCAGTTGAATGGGTATTGAGATTTGCTTTGAAAACATAGATTAAAGCTCTCTTATGCTTAATAATAATATATTTACTGTGATCTTTGTAATGCTTACGCCCCACGTTTACTCCTGGAATGCACTGCTCTATTTTTACAAGTTAATCTCTTAATTACTTTGAGATAAACTTTAAGAAGACTTACTGATCTGCACTGGTGGGAAAGGGGGAAGACTGCTCCGTTCTAAAGCAAGGAAAATCCTTTATCTATTCTGTGCTTTGCAAGTGGGCCTTTGTTTGCAAGTTTGTTTTACATTAAATCCAGAATCACGGCCTGAAAAGGGCTGAGAAATAACTGGGTGAACCTTTCAGTTTCAAGTGTAAGAACATTGTGTCCATCAAAGCTTGCAATTTTCATCATTTTAGCTAAGGAACATTGAGCTGTATGGAAATAAATGTATGCTCAAGCAGATGAAATGCTTCTCAGCAAAGTAAAATTGAGGTGGCAAAAGTGTTAGTGGACATGGAGCAATATAATGACCTGAAATACAGATCAGGGAAAAAAAAAAACCCTCAGGATTTTGGATTCAGCTGTGTGCTGGCAGAGCTGTGCCAGCCTGCTGCAGAGTTAAAAGAACAGAGAGGACTGGTGAAATAATTATATATTCTTTTCTGTTGCAAACTTTATATGCCTGTCAGAGAGAGTTGCAGACATTCAGGCTAAAACTGAGGCGGCTTAGAGCCTGGCTGCTTCATGTGGAAAGCTTTGAGTGAGAGGGGGAAAGTCTCACATTGACTTGCATTGTCACAAGAGAAGATGTGATTATTTGACTGACTCTTCATCCTTGTTCATGGAACAAACCAATCAGCCTTTACCCCTTCCTTTGAGTCCCTTGTATCTAGTACAGATACCTTTCCAGACTTTGAGGTGGATGTGCATCATTCACCCTAGTTTTGGAACTGAGGAGTAAACTGATTTCAGGCTCTTCCTGGTGGATAAGCATCAGGGATAATCAGAGGACTAAATGAAGATGCTATGTTCTCAAACACCCAAACTTGCCCTAAGCAGTGTCTGGGCTTTGCTGAACATCAGACAGAAAAGCAGACTTATGTATGTTGAGAGTCTGTTATCAGGAAATATATTTTGCAGTTTTTTGCAGCATTTGGAAAATATTTTGATAAGGCATAGCTGGGTGTTTATTTTTGCAAAGCCTTGCCTTCTCTGAAGAGACCAATTTTAGACTGGAAATGTATAGTTTTTCTGCATGGTATGTATTTCATTTTTAACTTGATTTTAACTTAGAAGGTTATTTTTGAGAATAGTATAATGCAACATACCAGATATTATTTGAAGGGGATTTCATTGTACATTGATATTTTACTTTTGCAAACTTTAATTGTATACATACCTAAAAGAGCATCCTTTAAATCTTCAGATGAAAATTGCTTTTGCTTACAGTTGAGAGGAGAAAAAAATGAGAATGGAAACAAATTATAAAGAAATAATAAGCTTTAGAAATTAATCCTGGCCTAAGAGAGATGTAACATAAAAGAAAGAATGAAGTGAAGGAGACCAGGAAAGGTACAAGGCTCTTGAAAGACCAAGTTAGTCTGAAGGCAATGTCAGGCAACAAGGAATAATTTTAGTAGCCTTTATTTATATATATATATCTATATTATATATGATAAGTTATCCCAAAACACCAAGAAAAGAACCAGGCACAAACCTTACATGATGAAGTAGGAAAGTGGAGGTAGCAACCAGTTGGCTATTTTATCCCTTTGGATTTTATCTGTACAAAATGTCAGGGTCTTAATATTTGTAGGTCTGAGATCATACTAGCCTCACAGTGCTGGCAAGTTTGTTTAGCCATATGTAAAGATACTACTTTTTAAAGAAGTTACCATCCTGTGAAGAGCAGAGGCATAGCATGTCTCTATATTTACATATGCTGTCAAGTGGGAATGGAAGGAGGTTGAGCTAGATAAGCTCTGTATTGGCTGCTGAGAAGTGAAGAAACATCGCTATGAAATGCTACTATATGCAGGTTTATTGGAGTTTGATGTGTAATACAACATGTGACACTTTGCTGTTTGTGATAAGTCTCACTGCTGCCACCGCTCCTAAACCTGGACGTGAACTTATAGCATTTACGAAATGCCTGATACTAAGAATGTGATAGAAGAGTTGTCAGCAGACTTTATTTCAGATATAAATATCTGTTCCATCCATCCTTCTTTGTCTGAATTCTCTACCTCCTTTCCTGCCAGTGGTGTAGAGGCATGGGGAATGGGGGCTGTGGTCAGTTCATCACATGTTGTGTCTGCTGCTCATTCCTCCACAGGGAGAGAACTCCTCCTCCCCTGCTCCAGCATGGGGCTCCTGCAGGAGAATGTGAATTTTTCCAATGAGAGTCCTTCCTATGGGCTACAGTTCTTCTCCAGTGTGGGTCCCTTCCACTGGGTGTAGTCCATCAGGAACACACTGCTCTAGCAGTCCTGACAGCAAACGTGTTCCAGCATGGGCTTCTCTCTCCACAGGGCCAGAGAGCCTACAAGGAGCCTGGTCCAGCGCAGGCTTCCCAGGAAGTCACTGCCTCCTTCAGGCACTTCCACCTGCTCTGGCATAGGATCCTCCATGGGCTGCAAAAGAACAGCGTGCCTCACCATGGTCTTCACCAGGGGCTGCAAGGGAACTTCTGCTCTGATGCCTGGAGAACTTCCTCCCCTTCCTTCTTCACTGACCTTGGTGTCTGCAGAGTTCTTTCACATATTCACACTCCTCTCTCTGGCTGCAGTTTCTGTTGAGCAGGACTTTCCCCCTTCTTACATATGTTATTCCAGAGGTGCTACCGCTGTCACTGATAGGCTCAGCCTTGGCTAGTGGAGGGTCTGTCTTGGAGCTGGCTGGCACTGGCTGTATCAGACACAGGGGAAGCTTCTGGCATCTCATAGAAGCCACCCCTGTAGCCTGTATTGACAAGCATAAGCCCTAAGCTTCCAGCGAGGCAGAGATGAGTGAAATAGAACTAGATCTGTGTCTGATGGGATGAGATTTAACCAGGGCAAGGACCCTATTAGGAACTGAGTGTGTTGGGAGAAACAGAGGAGTTATCCTGATTCATGTGCCAAAATTGGAAATGAAATTTGATATTTTATGTCTTGGCTGTGCAGTGTTCCTGGATAACTAGGTACTATGCCCTCTCAAGCACATTGCTAGTGAGTAACACCTTCAGCTCCCCACCCCTGCTTATTGCAAGGTACTAGCTGTGGTGTCTTACCTAAGTTTATTTTCTATTTTCTCTCTTCATTCAGGATACATCTTTTGTTCCATTTTCAGCCCACACGCTGACACAGCTCTCTCTCTTTCCCCTTACACTGTTGTTTAAGCATGCTGTAAACTTATTCATTCCCTAAAGGCAAGAGCAGCTATCTGAGCAACACTTTGTCAGCATAATACATTTACAGAATGCATATTTATGAACCTTTGAGCCTTTATTGTTCCAGAGGGCAAATAAAAAACATGAAAAGTAGCAATATAGTGTTTCAAAGGTCCCTCAAGGAAAACAAAAGTAGTTGGAAATAAATTTAGGAAAAAAAAAAGTTCTCAGAAGAAAACCTTGAATTAGCACATACAAAATATAGGCTAGTTAAGGCTATTCTTTTATTCCACCTATCCCAGACTCTAAGTTTGAAGAAATTTCAAGCTTGAAAAATGGTTTTAAGCTTTAGAAAATAGAATAAATGGCATATATTAGACATATATAATAGTAAGCCAGAGGTTTTTAAAGCAGCATGTTTTGCTCAATCATAGTGAAGTAAATGCAGTTGTTAAATGCAAATGATCATCTTCCTTGAAAGCTACAACACCAATGTGTTATGTGCCAAAAATTGCTACAGATAAAAGGTATCTGGAGGAGGCTGAAAAATCAGTAAAATGCCCTAATTATTGCAGTTGACTCTAGGTTCTTATTAACTTTACATTGCATATTTTGACTTATAAAATGAATGGGTTGCTACTCATTATTGCTGATAATAAAATAAAGCCAGTTAGTCCGTGTTTGTGTTCTTAGATGTATCCATTAGCTTAATTATGATTAAAAGGTTATTATACTGATGTTCCTAGATTATGCAGCCTAAAACTCAAAACATGTGATGATGTCTCCATGCATGAGCAGTCTGATTTTAAAATAAGAGATGTGTGACTACCTGTGGCTTTTTATCCAAAGCAAAAACTGGAGTGTGTGCCCAACAGCAGAGCTCACAGAAATTCAGCTTAACCAAAATTGCAAGTACTTAAAGGGGAACAGCTCCAGCAAGCAGGAGAAAATAGATTAAAGTTCCAAATTGTAAAAAAAAAACAAAAACCAAAACCAAAACCAAACAAACAAACAAAAAAAAAAAAAAAAAAAAAAAGAAAAAAGCAAAAAACCAAACAAAACCAGAAAACAAAAACACCAAAACCAAACCAATAAAACAAAAAAACACCAACAGAAAAAAACAGATTTTTCTGTGTTCTACAGTAGTGGAGCTGTAGGGATTTGTACATTTTTCCTTCTGGGATAATCATTTCTAATTGCACTTTCTGCTGTAAAGACTTGAAAGATGCACACAATGGGAAACTCAACAGGGCTTGATCTCTATTGCTTCTTTTGGCCCAAATTAGGGAAGGAGACCCATAGAGCTCCCTGTGGAATGATGCAGAACCCTACTGACTGTAAAATCTAGCCCTGGGGTGAGCCAGGAGCTGCAGTGCCTCTGCATTAAGGTACTAGATAATTTGTGTGGAGGGATGGGGGGTGAGAAAGTGTTTCCTGAATCTGTCACTAGTCACATCTGTCAATTTCACTAGTGGATGCTTTCTTCCAAAGTGATAGTGGATGTGTGGCCATATTGTCTGTCCCCAGTGCTCACAGGCACACTCTAAAATCTTGGGTGGCTCAAATAAACGAGAAGGGTTGTGCTGTGTTTGTATAACGTGCTTTTCCTGTGAGTGTGAACTCGGATCTAGGGGATTTCTGTTGAGAGTTGTTTCAAAGGTATCAGCCCCATTATAATGGCAAACCAGAAAAAGGTTGAGAGATCCCATGTGAAAGTTCAGCATTGTGCATAGGTGGCAACTTTAACTTTTATGTGCATATTTAGTTATTTTCATCAAAATACAACTGAATTCACAAATCATTCCAGTGCCTCCAAAGCTGTGTGTATAGCCATTATTCACAAATTACAGATTTTCTTCCCTATTTTCCTCAAGAAGCACTGTTCTGCTTTGTGTAAGTCCTGGACATTGAGACTCCCAGAGCAGGTTTCCTTCTGAATATCATTTTTCAGTGAATTGTGGTAATCATTTGTTAAACATGAGAACAGCTTGAAACACTGCGATCACTCAGGAGTAACTGCATGGGTAAACTCCCACCTACCACAGAGCAGTGACTTAGAAGAAAAAAAAAAAAGGGAATATAGTTATTTTTCATGATTTCTCACATTTTAGGTGTTGCTGATAATGTTACTTTGCAGGATGACATCTGAAATATCAAATGGTTATTTAAAAACCACAGAAGAAACCAAAATTAACCTCTTGCCAGTTTTACAACCACCTTTGCCTCTGATGTATTGCTTTGGGGAAGATTCTCACTGCCAAGACTGGGTGTGTTTCTCCTAGCCCCTGTACCACTGTTTAAAGGACGATGTCTTTTAAGGATATGTAACTTCATTTAAGCTATTAAGTATGATCTAAAGAAATGCTTGGTATCCAAAGTGCTGCTTTTCTTTCTGTCTTTTAACAAGCTCAGAAAAGCAAGGCTTGATATTGGTGCTCCAACCCATGTCTGTCCCCTCAACAAAGGAGGTTCCTGCATCTGACCCTGCAAAACAGTCCTTGTGCTGGTTACTCAGTACTAGTTTCCAGGCTTTTGCATGCCTGCACTCTTAAATATTTTATTGGTAATAATTACATGTATAGCATTTGTTGCAGAGTACAAATTAAATGTTAGGAAATGAGGATGGATTGTGAGCCTAGGGAGGAGAAGGAGGGGCAGTGGGAGGAGGGGTATCAGGAATACAGTGTTAATTCTCATGTTATCTCTACAGAGACTATGGTTAAGCCGCTTTGCAGCCCTGTGGTACTCATTGGGCACCACTCCAATAGGGTGGAGGCCTGTATACTATGTCTGAAATGAGCTAAGAAGCTCCTGCTGTCCCCAGACCTCATGTGAGGTTTGCCTGAAGGCAGGAATGGGTAGAAAACCCTCAGTGGGCATCTACTGAAACAAGACATTATCAACCCTGAATGTTACATACAGGGCTTAACCACAGCAGAGTTATGTGACACAGAAAGGAAACTCAAGGTGAACACCCAGTTCCTGTTGTCACCTGTATTCCCATAGACCCCTTAAAAAAAGCAACCCCATAGACATCGTGCTTCAATTAACTATGGGACTCTGCTGTTCATCCAAAGTGTGACTCTGCCTGTTTTTAGAAAAAGAGGTTCTTAGAGAAGAAAGGCTGTGAATTTATAAAAATTCTTATTATCGTGAAAACCATTTAAAGTCACAAAGTTTATTAGATAGATAAAACTCAGTTTTATGTTTCAGAGCTTTCTAAACAGCTTTTCAAAGCTTGTTTCACCATTATGAAATCAAGTGTAATCTATTTACATTTTTGATTCCATTGTGAGAGAAACTGATGTATGAAAAGATCTGCAAGTTAAAAAACCATACATGACTACACTGGCATCTTTAAATTCCCTATACATAAGAAAAGTGGCAGGATGCAAATCTGAGGCATTCTAGATCAAAGCATTAAAAATATGAAAATATTATTATCCACAAAATATACTGAGTGATATTAAATATTTTAAATCTAGTGAAAGGAATCTCTCTATTTCAGTAGTAGTTGTACCATGTGGTTTCAGAGTTCCAGACTGAACTAAGTCTTGCTTTAATTACAGGTCTCTAGCACTGTAATAATGAATATTAGATATGTCATTTCTAGGTACTACAGGAATGAAGGGATTGTCATAATCTTTATAATTTCCTTTTCTCAAAAAAATAGCAAAAGTATGGAAAAAGAGACAAATTGCCACTACAGATCAGAGATTGTACTGGCTTCCTTTATTACAATATAATTTGCTATCCTAGGAGCTTTCCTAATGTATTCTTCAAAAAAAGTTTTAGGTTTTTGGGGATTTATATTTCTCTTCTTTTTTCCTGGTGAGATTTTTCTTAAATACTCAAAGATCTTGAATATTGTACTGGAAAACAAGTCCTGTCTGAAGGTCAGGTCCAAGCAATTAGGACCAAGAAGCAGAAACTGAGTTGGGAGAAGTCGTAGGCCTTTTAATTTACCTTATACTTGTTTTGAGGGCTGCTACATTATGACCATATTTAAAAACTTATAACATTAATATTGTATTCAAGTTGGTAATTTGATTAATATTTTAGAGAAAAGCTTCTTAAACCTTTCTGATGTGATTGCTTGTAAAATTGTTGTCACACCATAACCATGTATGCAAGATTGTCCCTGCTCCCCGAGGTTAGGTCTTGAAGGCTGCCCACCAGATCAGTATTTTGCCTTCATTCTGCCATTTGCTGTGGTTCATGATGCTCTTCTGCTTCCCAGTTCCAACTCTGTGTAAGCTGAAAAATGAACCTTTTCAAACAGGTGTTTCCTATGTCAGGCCCCTGCCAAAAAGGCTTATTTCCTTCTAAAAGTTTTTCTCTGTAATTTGACTGTATGTCAGTGGCTCTGCTATAAAAACAATTGAGAGGCTGATGCAAGAATTAGGCCAAGTCCTAGTGCTGACTTCCTCTGCCTGAATAATAAGTTGAAATATTTTTGAATTATGTTTCTGCCTGAGAAGGAGATTTCTATTTCTGAGACATGGTGCCATCAGTTGGTGCTTTTCAGACTGAGTCCTGATTCGCTGCCTCCTTATTTAGGGCTGTTTTGAAGAACTAAGATATGGCCTAATATAAGCAAGGTTTTGCTGGAGACTATGTGCCAAATGAAAGTGGAAAAAAAATAAAAAGAAAATTGGTGTAGCAAGAATATGTTTATTTGAAAGAGACCGTGCGGTTTTTGGTTTTGCTGATGACATGGTAATATCAGGTAGTGAGAGCCTAAGATTTTAACGATATTACACACCTAAAAATTAAAAGAGTCTGTGTCCAGGCCTATAAAATAATTTTCCTAGTGAAGCTGGTACCAAGATAAATGACAGCCTCAAGCGCTTGTCCTCTAGAGTGCAGCTGGAACTACCGCACCAGGAGGTTGATTATTGCCAATAATCTCTGCTGTGCATCTGCTTTTTTGTTGTTGTGGTGGCTTTTTTTTTTTTTCTTTTCTTTCCCCTGGTTAGGTCAGTGGCTGCCTTTTTGTCTCCTTCCTTCTCCACTTCTCACTTGTGAACTGCAGGAATATATATTGGATGAACCGAGAAAAAATAAGGAAGAAAATCATCAATCCTGACTAATACAGCCAGAGTATCGCCAACAGGTTAGATGCCTTCTGTGTTAGGAGATTGTAGGGAGTTATGATTAACTGGTTACTCTTGCATATCTTTTTTTTTTTTTTTTTTTTAAGTTGGATTAATAGTAAATATGAAAATTAGCAATCACTGGCTTTGTTTTGGGGAGAGTTCATTGATTTAGCTTCTTAGGAGCAGAAAATGGGTTAGAGGGTAGAAAGCCTTTTGTTGCAAGCTTTCCATGAGTAGGTCAGTAATACTGTCCATAGGCTAAACCAAAAGCATCATGCTACTTGCTTAATAATTAAATGAGCTCCTCGTTTCAGTCGCAGCATCTAACATAAGCTAAATCCAGCAAGCCCACCAGCTGTGTACTTGCTCGGAGAAAGTTACTGCTATGATGTACTGAATTTCTCCCAGTCATCCCAGTCTTATTAATGCCTCAGTGTGGCATAAAGCTTCATTCATTATTCATAATAATCCAGTCAGAGGGCACTCTGAGACCTGATAAATTCTCACCTAAATGACAACAGCTGACAGAGCCTAGGGTTTTATAGCCTTTCTCTTGCCATAGCAAGGTGCTGTGGGCAAAGGTCCAGAATGATCCTCTACTAATGACCAGTGTGATATATGAGCAGCTGCTGATTTTCTGACATGAAGTCTACTCTACTGAGCATCCAACCCGCCAGCCGTGAGTAGTAGATGAATATCTGACAGGCAATATACTTCAAGAACAGGTCGCAAAAAAAAAAAATTTGTCTCAGGTGGGAAGGAATAAAAGGGTTAATCCTGTGCTGGAGCACTCTACATCAACAACAACAACAAAAATATCCTGGAGGCAAAAAAAAATAAAAAAAAATTAATCAGAAGTCTGTAAATTCTGGCAATGCTGATGTGGAAATGAGAATACGATTCCTACTTCAGAAAACTCTTCCTTTCTGGCACCCAGAGGGTTGAATAATCATGACTTTAGAAGCCTGTAAATTGCTTTATAAAAATCAATAATCATCTGCTGAAGCATATTAATTGCACTTTTTCACAAAGGGGAAAAAGCTTCATAAGGTTTTATTGGTTTTTAATGGGCTCTTTGATACCACAGGAGGTAAGTGAAAAGCCTCTTTCTTTTGTTCAGGCACAGACCTAGCCTTTCAAAGGAACGTATGCACCTATTTGAACTTTAACTTCTCCCTTGTGTTGTGGGCTCAAATTAAAAGCAGGTGGACTCCTTTTGTTTAGCTCTTGTGTTTTACTTTCAACAGTGATTGATTCTCTATTATCCTCTTACCTTTCCTAAGTTATATTGATAAACACGTTGCTTTCCTGTGTTTCATTGCCGTGCAAATTTAGGGGTTAATTCTGAAAATTTGACTTTATTGCTGTAGAGCAGAAAACCAAATCTCTCAAGAGCTTCAAAAAGACTCAGGACTGACAGGGCCAAGTCTGATGACTTTTGCTTGTTGAAATCAAGTGAGTACTGATTTTTCTGTGTGCCTCATCCTTGCTTTGGAAGAATGAGCCTTTGAAGCTCTTTAAGGGTTTTTATTGCATTTTCCATGTCCGCAGCATGTTGGGTATCTAGGCCAGGAGGACAAGTGGTTGTTCTGCATATGGGCTTTGCTCAATATGAACTTCCATTCATTCCATTAAACACCGCTCAGGTAGCAACATCATGCTGCTTGTCCCTGAAATTGTAGACAGTTGGAGGTGAAAATGTGGTCCTTGCATGCCTGAAGTTGAAGGCCAGAAATTACATTTGTTTGATGTTGTGTTTTGACCCTACTCTTTCCAGCTTTTGTGACACAGTAACAGAGAGATTCACAAGATCAGCGAGAATGTTTTCCCCTCTTCCTTCCCATTGGTGCCTTCTTGTTAGTTAATGGACAAATGGACTCTGCCTGGTTCCCAAATTGGATCAGTAGATAGGACACGATGAAGCAAAAGTCAGGTAAATGGAGATAGGTGAAGTCCTGAACTGATGCTCACATTATGCACGATACATTGTGGCTCCTGGAATAATTCAGGACTCAACCATTGACAACTACTTCCATCATTCTAGTGCTGCAGCACTGGGACTTTCTTTTGAGACCAGGCTTTAAGGGCTGAAGGCCTCAGAAATTCACCATCTACTGGAATTATGGGAGGGCTTGATTTTCCTGACTGAAGTAATTCTGACAGCCTTACCTGGACTTGTTTTGACAACAGTTATTTCTATTAAAAGTGACGCAGGCTGTTTACAAATGAGGTGTGCCTGAACTATATGAAACCTAAACATATTCCAGACAACTTTAGGCTTTGTTATGTGCACGAGCTGGGTGGAAGCATTCCTGGAATCTCCCATGGTTGCCAGAGGTCCCTGGGAACTGCTGACCTGTCAGCCTCATCTCTGTGCCTGGGAAGATCATTGAGCAGATTCTTCTAGAAGGTCTGGTAAGGCACATGGAGGACAGGGAGGTGATCAAGGACAGGCAGCATGGCTTCACTAAGGGGAAATCCTGCCTGACAAACCTAGTGGCTTTCTGACAGAGTGACTGCATCAGTGGACAAGGGATGACCTGTGGATGTGATCTATCTGGACTTCTGAAAGGCCTTTGACACAGTCCCCCACAACATCCTACTTACCAGGTTGGAGAGACGGATTTGATGGGTGGACCGTTCATTGGATAAGGAATTGTCTGGATGGCTGCATCCAGAGGGTAGTGGTCAATAGCTCAAAATCCAGATGGAGAGCAGTGACAAGTGGTGTCCCTCAGGGGTCCATACTGGGGCCTGTCTTGTTTGACATTTTTATCGATACAGACAGCAGGATCTAGTGCACCATCAGCAAGTTTGCAGATGACACTAAGCTGAGTGGTGCTGTCAATACACCAGAGGGATGGGATGCCAACCAGGGGGACCTGGACAAGCTGGAGAGGTGGGCCCAGGTGAACCTCATGAGATTCAACAAAAGCAAGTGCAGGGTCCTGCACCTGGGCCAGAACAATCCTCACTATCAATACAGGCTGGGGGAGGAGGTGATAGAGAGCAGCCCTGCAGAAAAGGACTTGAGGGTGCTGGTAGACAAGAAGCTGGACATGAGCAGCCAGTGTGTGCTTGCAGCCCAGAAGGCCAATCACATCCTGGGC
>JANHGN010014089.1:50302-79815 GCA_024605025.1 Megaceryle maxima
GGCTTAACATGGTCCTGTCAAGCTATAGATTTGGAATATGGTAACAGACATCAGTGGTAGGCATTTTGTACCATTCCATCTGGTTGAAGGACCTGGAATTCACTTCTGTTTGGTTATTGGTTATCTCAAAATTTGTCTCTTCTATAAAACAAGGGCAGACAAATATATTGAATTGTTCTACAAAATGGTCTAAAAGCATTGCAAAAATAACTTTAATAGATGATAAATCTGAGGTTCTATATCCATTAATTATAGCCTATGCTTTTGAAAATCAAGTTATGTATTTAAGTATGAACATTCAGTTTCCTATTATTAAAAGCTTTGTCAAAAGATCTTAGCTTTTCACATGAAGTAATTTAATAAAAAATAATGAAAGAGAGATGAACCTACACCCATCAAAGGTGTACTCACAGTGAGAGACGAAGAAAACAGTTCCATATTAAATGCTCCCTTCAGGGTGAAGATATTTGTCCAGTCCTGCAGACATCAAGAATACCATGGTGTAGACAATAAATGACTTCTCTTGTTCTCTAACTCCTGACTTATGGTAGGAATCCCTGGAGAGATTTAATTGTAAATATTTAATAAGGGGAACTCCCCTTTCCTTCTATGATCTCATATTTTGTAAACTAGTTAATTTAATAAGGAAAACAACATTTCCCTTCGGTTAAAGACCTCTGTTCCTCAGAATTGAGTGTTCTGTTCCTCAGCTGTTTCCATTGCAGGGCTTTCCCAGTAGGCAGGTTTGTTTGCCTGCAATTGGAAAACAAACCATTTATTTGACAGGGAGGGTCTCATAACTAGTCCTCTTACAATTAAACGGACAAAAAAGGCTATTTTAACAAGCCATAGACAATATTTAAAATTTTGGTCATTTCTAGAGCTCCTGCAAGACTACTCAGACATCTTTACATGGTTCTGTAATGTGTCCATGGAATTAACTCAGTTACACAGTGGTTCACATCTTGACATATTCACAGTAAACCTGAGCAAATGCCATGCAGGACTTCACAGTATTACATCGTTATTCATCTTCATTTAAATTGAAACATTTGAGTGAGGTTGACATACCATTAGAGAAGTCTGTTTCTGGGATGCCCCTGGGATGCCCTTTTGCCTTTATGGACTTCCCATGTGGGTTTGTGTGTGTGTGTGTTTAGGAGCATCTCATATTGCCATTCCACACACACACTTCTGGAAAAGACATTATTTTCATTGCTCCCACTTTCTCAGCTTGGTAGCTAAGGGCTGTAGCTAGTTAAAAGATTGGAGAAATTTTTGATACTCCCTACTGACGTGAGCATGTCTGCATGTGTTGTTGTGGTTGGTTTGCTTGGGGGTTGGGGTTGGGTTTTGTTTTTTGGTTTGGTGGGGTTTTTCTTGTTGTTATTTTTGTTTGTTTGTTTGTTTTGGTGGGTTTTTTTTATTTTGTTTGGGGTTTTTTTTGAGGTGGGGTGTTGTTTTGTTTTGTTTCATTTTGTTGTTGTTTTTTTTTTCTGGGAAGTCTTTGTGTAGCCTTTGTGCACAAGCTGTGCTGAAGCTGACAAACATGATGTTGCTTCCAGCTCATAGTGGTGTGCAAGTACTAGCCTGTACCCTCAACCAGTGTGAATCTGTAAGTCCCAGTGGATAGAGAGCTTACACTAGTCTGAGCTGAAGCTGAAACACAGATGAACAAACTGATCACCCACAAACTAAACATAATGGATTTCATATTCTTCTCTATTGTATGGAAGAAAATATAGAATAAAAACTGAATTTAGTAGAGTGACTCTAGATTGATACACGGCCAGTCTGAATCGGTGCTTCCTTGCTTTTTCACTATTACCAGAAATAGTATTATTTAAAGTTAGGCTCTACAGTATCATGGAGTGTGGCAGAGTATATCTGGGCAATTGGATATCCCACTGTCTCACTGTGGTGCTTTTTGGGGCGAGTTGCTTATAGCTTGTCTTTGTTTTCTGTAGCATGCTGCTGCACAGTATTGTGATTGCCAAGCTGTATTTTTTTTGTGCTATGGGTGAATGGGGACTTTTCATTTTGAATTCAAGATTCTGGAAGATAAAAAGGAGAGTGTTTTTTTTGACAGTTCTGTGGTTTGTCTCTAGGTACATTGGGTGCTGATTTTCATTCCAGTACATCAAGGCAACTGTCTGAACTACAATCCAAACAGAAATGCCTTCAACAACAAACCACTAATATCACATGTAGTTCCAGTTGTTCACACTTTCTTGTGCTCCATCGTTCCATGAAATCTCACTTCTCCAACCCACTGCCTTGGGCTAATAGTTTGTAGCAAAGCTCAATCTCTAAAATGTCCTATATAAGTGGAGAAGGGAAGATCATAAAAGAGAAAGATGAAAACATTTACCACTCCAGCTCCCACACGCCGAGCCTCTCTTGAGTTTCCTGATTCATCAGCCAGTTAGGAGTGCACGCAGTCACCCATGCTGCCTGGCTGCTGTTGCTCTCTTCAATGCTACTGGGTACCATTCATCACAGACTGCTAGCTGAAGGATGCGGTGTCAATGCTAGCAATTGATCCAAGAAAACTTGCACATGTTATTGTACCTCACTAAGGGCCCTCTTCCTTCTCTGCTTTTCCCTGTAACTGAAAAATTAACCCATGAGGGTTTATTTTGTTGTTGTTGAGAATGGAAAGGTGTAAAGAATATCTGTAGGGGGAAAAGCATTCTGTGATCATCCCATCCCTATGTCCTAATCTTTGAGGATGTAAATTACAGGAGGAAAAAAAAAAAAACAAAACCAACAGTATTTATTCTCTTCTAGTGTATCTGATTTAAAAGAAAGGAGATCTGTGGGGATTATCAGCTTGTAACAATGTATATTCACATGACCAAACTGAATTACCCAGAAGACAAAAGAAACACTTGAGGTAACAGCATTTATCTTTTGTACCACTGTGTGCATTCATGTGTTACACCTTGGGGCAAATTCCAGGCAAGTGCTGTTTGGGGAGGGGGAAAATCTTGTTTTTTCTAGATCAGCAATCCTAGATGTAATTGTAGTTCACAATAGTGTGCTGTGCAGTAAACCCACTTGCTCAGATCCATAAGGATATTCTAGAAACAAGGTACTATTAAACAGGGGCTTACACTTTGACTCTGACTAGATCTGTGTTTTTAAATCTGTGAGTGAGAAAGGAAGGCTCCATTGGTACTTTGGAATCCCTCAGAGGGGGGCAGGGAATATGGAAGGTGGCAGTCTATAGGGCACGCGTTTAAGTCCATCCCAAGTCAACTGTGTCAATGCATGCTTTGGTGTCCGTTGGCTTACGTATATGTTTACTTCCAAGTAATTTGCTGAATCAGGACTGTAGGCAGTGTCCAGCCCCATGTCCCATAAGGTACAATACAAAAGCAGGAAGTTAGGCAATTTTGAGGGGTTTTCTTTATAGGAAACTTTATATTTTTATAGGGCTTTTCATTTAAAAATCTCAGCAAGCTAAGCTACAGTGATTAATTAAATTTTACAGCTACTCTGTGCACAAAGTAAACACTGCATTATTATTTTTTGTTTTAATAAAATGCAAATGGAGGATGCAGAAAGGAAAGGATTTTGAAGTATGTCCAATCAGCTGAGGTGGCCCCTTTCCTCATTTGTAATTCCCCTCCTCTGATGCCTTGTAGGATCACTGTTGGGTTTTTTTGATAACTAGTCAGATGACCAGTTTTCTCTTCAGTGTTCTGTAAATCAGAAGTAAATTTCTAGAAGACAACCACAGCAGTTATAAATGCAACCCAAAGAAGAGCAAAATCCCTTTGTAAATTTTTTTGGCTTTTTGGGTCCTTTTTCCCCCAAAATAGGCAGATTTTTGAGCATGCTGCAATCAGCATGGCTACTTGGCGACAAGGATACCAGCCTGAGTAGCAGCTGTTGGGGAAGCCTTTGCACCTTTTTGGACATAGACTGCATTTAAATATAAGGTGTCCTCACTAGCTGATAAAAAGAACAGGAATATCCTTTCTTGTCTGCCCATGTTCAGGGCATGAAAGGTGCATGAGAGAGAGCTCCATTGTAACTTGTGTCCGAGGGAGGGGAAAAAAACATGGGGATTATTTTTTGTCTCAATAGATTCTGTGTGTAGAAGTGCTTGAATAGGCTATGTTCCTCCTATCTTGGAGATGATACAGAAGAATTAAAAAAAGAGAAAAAAAAAAAAAAAAGGAGAATATTGAACATTTCAGAAATAGAACTAATGTTTTCTCCATAACCTTTTGTATTAAGACAAGTGTACAAGATGGGAAAACTGTTCTAGCTGTGGGAACAGTTCCTGTACTTTGTGCTATTTTGTATAATTCATTAGAAAAATGGCAGATACTCTAAAGGAGCATCATGATCCTGGAATGGGTAGGTATCTAGTGTTGGGTGTCAAAAATTTGCATGGACTTAGAAAGAGGCTGGGCACAATGATGGAAAAACAACTTCAGCCTCTCATCTGACCAGATACGGCTATTCTTCATGTATATATCCTGTATCTTGCAATAGACTCTGGAAAGCTCTTGTCTCCATGAAGAAAGAGTTGTATTTTTAGTTTAATTGTTACAAGAAACAACTTGAGCTGAACTTAGACAATAGACAGTGGTCAGTCTAGAAGAGTTTCTTTACTTTTTATTTACTAGCTGCCATCCCCTCTCACAGGCTCTGTATGAGATGATGAAAATAGAAGAAAAGCAAGGTTCTGCTCCAACATGTCATCTTAGCTCAGCTGTAGTGACCTTCTGACTGACTTCATTCTTCAAGGAAGCAGACACCTAGGCAGGTATAATCAACTCTTATCCAGCGACTTTTTTCTGAAGCTTGTGCAGCAAATTGTCACTGTTAATGCTGTTCATGGGACACTTGTGCTCTGCATATGGCATTTTCCCCTGTTAGCCAAAGGGAAATTTCTCCTGGTTGAGCCAGCAGAGCCATGTGAAGCATGTGGCAGTTTGGAAGGTGTTGTAAGGTTGTTTACATTTAGGTCATTGAAGCAGCATACCTGTCATCAGGGCTGGTTTCTCTGAAACTCTCTGTTGTGTCCGTTCATAACCAGGTCAACCTGGCCTTTCCAGAACTGCTTCTTTCTTCTACTGTTCCTACAGGTTGGGTTTTTTCCCCTTATTTGTTGGACTTTGATGTACTTCTAGAAAGCCCTGTGTGTTGTGACAGAAGCACATGGGAAGATGCGAAGGGACTGTGTACAACAAAAGAAAGGTAAGTCCTTTATCACAGTTGAATGGAGCTTTGTCAGCATGTGCTGAGTTTTTTTTAATTCTGATTCTTGGCAACTGTTATGGTCACTGTTAAATGAGGTAATGGAAATGTATAGGGTATGATAGTAGTTCCAATAAAGAGTCCAAAGGTCTCTGCCATCTTTTAGGCAGCCTGGGGACAGAGGGAAGGAGAATGGCTGTGAGCTAGAGGCTTGTGAGCATGACTGTGGGGGAGAGAGGCAACAAGGAGTAAAAATCTGGATTCAGATCCCAGTTTCCATGAGCTGCAGGCATGTGCAGGGGTCCAGTTCTGCTTGCCATTTTCTGCAGTAGAAGTGAGTGGTAGGTGGGTTCATGGACACAGGGATGACCATCCCCTAGATTGCAGCGGACTGTGTGATACTGAAAGCGGGAGCAGTTGGTAGCATTGTATTTGGAATTACAAGTCTCATTAGTCAAAGACTTGTAAGTGAACTGCTGGAATTTGGAATGACTGTGGAAAAGTAGACTCTAAAATGTAGCAAAGAGAAGGCTAGAAAACACAAAGCCCAGCCATTGGGTTTGACTAGCAAGACTGTTTTTGGGGAGAGGAGGGAATTTTTCAAATAGGGAATTGCCACTGAGGTAATTCTGGCCCCACTTTGATAGCTCAAATTTACTTAACTGAAATTTTATTTTCCATTTTGGTTAGCTATGTTCTTATTCACTGTCTTAATACTATGCTCGAGGCTGGGTTTTGCTAAGATATGGCCCCAATCTGACTGACTCTTAGGACTGAATAAAGTGTGTGAGTCCTGTGCATTTGCAGTAGGGAATTTGAGAGCCTTAATTATTGAAACCTGGAAAAAGTCATAGAAATGTGTGTTAAAGGTTTTTTTATGAAGTGAAAAATGGTTCACAAAGTGCTGGTAGCATCTCCCTCCTGTTCATGTTTTGTGCAAGTGCTGCTTTGGGGTTGTGACTGCCCATAAGAGTCTCAAGGCTCACAGGCACTACAGGGCTGAACCTGGATAGATGTGTTTGCTATCACAGGGCCGTGGGACCTTTGGGATTCCTGGATCCAAGTTTCCTGGTCAGCTTTTGGATTGCCACACTAAACCCTTTTACTTGTTTTGAATTGGCTCTGGCTGCTCAGAGCCTGGTACATGGTACCATCTGCCTGGCTTATTGAATGTGTGAGGGTGTATAGCCACTCTGGGAAAAAGGGACATATGGAAAATGATAGCTGGTGAATCCCAAGAAAGAAAAGTCACGGGAAACCACCTAATTACCAAGGCTTAATAGCCAATGAATTGACAGTAAGGAGCTTGGTCCCAAGGTCCTGTAGCATAAATGCATGATTACGTTAACGCCCCACTGCTACTGGGATACTTTTGTGTTTACAGGGCTTTCTCTGTTATTGCTAGAGGCCTTCAAAACGCAGATAGTCAAAATCTCTATTCAGTGCTGCCTGCTGGGCGTTTAACAAGGGTCCTTGTAACGGGACCCAGTACAAGTACAAACATGAATGAAGAGTGCAGGGGCCACCACAGCACCACAGGCTGCAAGGTAGCCAAATGGAGGCAGCCGCAGAAAAGCAGGATAAAGTAGACAATGACCCTCGGTGCCTCAAGGCATTGCTTCAAAAGGTGTCAACACCAATTAAATTGTAAAGGCTCTGTCAGCTTCTGAAAAGTTATCTAGGCAGGGACAGAAAGTACAGAATCAAAGGGGCTGCAATGCGGTTTTGTGTGGCTCACAGCAGAGTGGGTGTACACATGCTCCTGACAGTGTGGGATTCGGCTGGGAGCCTCCTGAATGCAGAACCATGCTTGGAGTGGAAAAGAGGCAAGAGCTAGTGTGGGGTCTCCTGCACCGCTGTTTTTTATCAACAGTGGGGGGAGTGTTTAATAACACAAAAACAGGCTTGGTTAATGAAAAAGTTGAACGTTTCTCCCTGTCTCAGTCAGGGGTTAATACATTTGAACACTGGATGCAATGTCTTCCCCAATAAATTTGCTTTGTGTGCTCTGAGCATTTTTAATTTCCTTGTAATAAATAGCAGCTCTCAAATTTACTTTATTAATTCCTGTATAGAATTGCTCACTAGAAAAGGAAGTGGTGTTTTAGCAGCTAGTTTCTTTTGTGGTTACATATGTATAACTATTAAATTCTCATGCTGTCTTTTCCCTTTACTCATGGGACTGTGACAGTCTTATCCCGTTCTTTAAAATGGTTGGAGGCTCAGGGTGAAGCTGTACATAGGCATTATTCTGTGTCTTACTGACTAGATTGTTGGGATGCACACAAATGCGTATCGTGGTATTTTCAGTGCAGCAGTTGAGCTGTGAAGTCTAACACAGAATCAAGTGGGGTGAATACTGAGTTTGGTGCTCATATGTGGTGGGAAGGAAGAAGCATGTGTCTTCTGTGTGTAGGGCATAAATTTCCATGCAAGAACATTAATTTCTTCATATATAAAACAGATAAAATGTTTTGGGATAGAAGAAAGTTTCTAACTATAATATTTATTCCCTTCTTGCTCAGAAAAAGCCTGAAAAAAGGAGCTTTTGCTCTTTTTAAAATAACAACTTAAAATGCGAATTAAAGCAAGGAGTTCAAGTTGTGGTTTTTTTTTTTTTTTTTTTTTAGTCTTAGGGTTTGCTCATAAACCATTGTTACGGCAATTCAAATGGCAGAGTGATATTGATAGTAACTTATCTTTGAAGGTATCACAGCAAATCAAAGAGATGGTTCATCATTTTTGTACAGTGAGTCCTAAATACAGTATTTTGCCGAATCGCCCCTGGTATTGTAACAAGTTGTTTAATGAAAAATCGACTTGGGAGGAGGAATCTGAGTTGGAAGGTTTGAAAAAGCTGTTTAAATGAAAAGACATAAAAGTAATTGTGTTGCTGGCACTTATAAGGCCATTTCCAGAGAAGTAAGCAATTTGATTGACCATAATATAAAAGCAACAGTTGAAATTTCTGGAATACATTCGTTTATCTACAGAGAACTTTTTCCTGACTAAATGTTTAGACAACATGTATTTTTCATTATCTATTTATTATCATGTCTTTAAATGTCATCATTTTTCAATGTCCCAGTAACATGAGAAACCAAAAGACCACTTTCTGACAAAGCTGAAGCATATGTCATAAATATTTTGAGTCTCTTTGAGTAGCAGCTCAATTTAGCAAATACAATATTCTCAAACACTATAGCAGAAGTAGTTCAATGTGGGGGTGGAGTGAGAGGGTGAATCAGACTGTATGTGGTGCTGCTAGGCAAATGGCAGAGCAAGGATGCTGAAGATCCCTGTCTCTGGCCTTGCCAAGACCACCTGCTTTGTCTCATCTCAGAGAACAGCGGATATATTTTGTACCACCTATGAGGATGATTTCACAAGTGGTTTTGGGCAGTCAGCTGTGCTCTGTGGCTGTCCCAGCTGTGCCAGTGGCGAGTAGCAGCCAGCTGGCCTGGCTGAGCAGCTGGGTGGGCTTTGGCAGAAATCCTCAGCTGGTGTCTCAAAATTGTCACTGAGCAGGTAGAAGAGCCTGTGTCTTTTCCTGCTCTTAGAAAGAGAGCTGACAGGGGAAGCTGGCCTTGGCAGCAGGTTTCTCTCTGTGTGTGAAGATTTCCAGGCTTTGTATAGAAATCAGAGCAAACTTTTGGGGCAGGCACCGCAGTGCACCTGAGGTAACACCTGGTCCTGGAATCAGATTATTTTGCCTATAGTCTAGCTCAGTTGAAATGCACAGTGAGCAAGTGTGTGAGTAGATATATATGCATACAGCAAGGAGGTTGGGAGTTAAATAGAAGCATGCTTGGACAAATGCTGATTAGTATTTCTCCATAGATTATGATGAAAGACCAGACTGTGACTGCACTTTGAGTTGGGAATGGAGGAGAGTTGAATGTGCCAGAGTTTCCATGTCTCCACTCATCAGTGGTGCTGCTGGTGAGATGTTCCCCACAGGTGTAACTCAATCAGAAGCGATACGGAGAGGGGGATAATCGCGTGAGCTGTAGCTCAGTACCAATTTCATCCTGTGCATTGGTCAGCTGTTGCTAGGTAGCTGCCTGGTGGGAGTGAAGTGGGATTTTTAAATTTTTTTTCCCACCCTTAAAACAACTTATTGCAAATTGCTGTCCTTGTGTGCAAATGGGGCTAATACCTCCCATTGCTGCTCTGCCACTGGATGAAAGAAAGTGTGACTGCAAGTAAGGCTGTGCTCCTGGCGGTCTCCACGCATGGGAAACAGCATTGATGCACCAGCTTGTGTTCGAACTGTCTGTAAACAACTCATGGCAGGTTCCTCCAATTTACAGAACAGACTTATTGTACAGAAAGCCACCCGATTATGGCAGGAGGGTAAAAATTAATAAGGTTTTCTGTGGTTTGGGGCAGAGTTCCTCAGCCTAATGCTGGTTTGCTTTTTACTTATTAATTTTTCATGTGGAATGAAAGTGCTCAAAAAGAAGATATCATTTCCCTGTTGTGTTTTGCTCTATAAAGCAAAAGCATTGGAGAATGGTGAGAGTATTGTTTCTGTTGGTAATTAATTCCACAATCAGCAATGCAGTTTTTGCCCTTCTGTATGCATCAAAACAAACCATGAAAATAGATTACAATTTTACTGCAAATAAAAAAAAAAATTTTTTTTCTTCTTTTAAAAATGTCACAGTGCAGGCATTCATCAAGATTTAGCAAAATCCATACAGCTCTTTCTGGCCAGTGAGAGAGAAAGCGCAACTGTGTGTATTGCAGCTGGTGAGTGGGTCAGCACTCCTCCGTGTCTGAGGGGTGCTTTGACTCTGCCCTGTCTTTGTGCAGGCGTTCAACACAGAGATTTTACATGGCTGAATGCATTGTAAACTCTGTCACTTCAGGGTATCGCTCACTTAAACAACATCCTCATCATTTTTCTTAGGAAATGATCTGAGACAAAATATTGAATTATTTAGAGTACCGCTGGGAGAGGGAATTGATTCCTTGCTGTATCAGAGAGAAATAGCTGCTCTTTTGAGGCTTGATCCAAAGCCTGGAGAAGTCAATGAGAATCTTTCCATTGATTTCAATAGGCTTTAGATCATGCTCGTATTCACTCATCAACTATTTCTCTCTAGTTAGAGCAAAACAATACATTCTTTCATTGCAAGTTACTCAGTTTGTTGTACCTAAGAGAAATACATTCTGTCCCGTTCTGCTGAATATAAAATCACTTATAGTCTGCTGAAATAAATAGCAAACAGCTTTTGAACATCATGAAAAGTAAGATTTAGTTCCTATGCATTTGAAATACATTTTAAACTCAATATAAGAATTCATGGTACTGTCTCCTTTCTTTGTAAGTAATTTTTCTTGTCTGGAATAAAAAGATGCATCCTGCTTTTTCTTGTTCTAAGCTTTCAGATGTGTTTTAGCCCCTTTGCTGCCAAAGGACAAATTATACTAAGTTTTCGTTAGTTATCAATTCTTCTTCAGTTCCTCGGAAAGTCAAGATACAGCATCTGTGTTTGACAGCACTGAAATGTCCCATTTTGACACCAAGTCTGAAAGGAGTAGCCAAAGTAGGCAGGGCTTCTGCAACTGCCAGCAGCATTTCCAAAAACCTCTTTTAAAAAGAGATGCAAAAGTTATTTTCTTGAATGTCTGCCTTGCATCTTCTATTTCCTTGTGCCATGCATGTTTAAACAAAACTTAGCTATGTGTAAACAATGCTACACCTAAGTGTGCATTCACAGAGGAACCTGAGAGAAATTGTTAATCCAGTCTCACCTTGCTGTCTTCATAAAATGACTGAAAAGTGGACCTAAAGCAAAATATGTTAGGAAAACAAGTAACAGTCAGTGCCACACTCAACTTTTGACCTCTTTGGTTGTGTTTGAGTCAAGAACAGGGTAGATTAATTGTTCACCACCTACAGAATAACTGCTTCAGGCTGCAGAATACAGCCAATGACACTTCTGGAGTTGATGGAAATACAGTTTACTGTATTTTAGATAAGAGAAGATGACACTCCTGATACGTGGCTCAGTGCAGAGCCTGTAGGGGTTGTGTATAGGTAAGAGTTCCTGCTACTTTGAATCTTACTGTGGAGCAGCTTCTGCTGATTATCTCTTTGGGTGCCATTGTCAGGCACAGGAAGGCCAGCACACCAGCTGGAGATGGAGCCTCAGCACCCTGCGTGCTGCTCTTACAGCGTGCGGTGATTGTAGAGTGCTTGCAGTGGGGTCCAGTTTGCGCAACTCCCAGGGCAATCCTTAACCTGGGAGAGGGAGGAAAAACTCAGTCCAGTGTAGGCTTGGTAGACAGAGACATGTATTATAGATTTGTATTTGTTGTGCAATTCAGTTGTAAATTACAGACTTGCCATGTAACTTCCTATTACATAGGTTTTCCTGTCGTGTCCTGTTTTCCTGTAGAGGATTTTTTTTTTCACTTTAATAATTTAAAATTTTCAGTACATCTTGCTTCTTATCTCAAAGGAAGTATTTTTCAGATATATAATTACCCATTCATCCAGAGGGACTTCTAAACAGCAGATTTATACTACGTCTAATGATGTTATCCAGAAAATGGCTTGTATCAAATTGTAAGAATTTTAAAATATCAAGAAATATTAAGCAAGATGAGATTATGCCAACAGAGACAGCAAGTTAAAACACCACCTGTGAAGATTCCTGCTTTTGGCAGCTATCTCCACAGTCAAAGGCAGGTGAAGATTTATGGACCCCTTACAGGAAAAAAAAAAAGGAATATTTTTTTATATTAACCTATGATGCCTACCTACCTACAAGTAGACTAATGGAAAGACAGGACTGGATTGAGGTTAATTCTGTTTGTAAGATGACTGAGGCAAGAGATGCAATAAAACAAGCAGAGCATGGTTTCAGAAAAATGCCACTCAGTTTTCATAGCTAGAGGGTTTCTGCCAGGGAAAAGGAGAAATAATAGCTTATATAAAATTCTGAAATGTTATAAATATTTACCAATACCAAAATATCCACCAGAATCAATCACAGAATGAGTAACAGGAAGACATTTAAGTCTTGGTACAAGTTCTACTGATGGCGATTTGATTGCTTTTGTTGATTTTGGGAAGAATGAGAGCGATCAAGATTTTGCAAAAGAAGCCAAGAGATTCCAGCTAGTAGCACTTCCAGCTCCATAGGCACAAGACAAGATATAGAGTCTTCATATTGAGAGACCTTGATGAGAAATTTTAATAGCCCTTTTTTTTTTTTTTAATTTATCACTTTCTTTTGTCAGTGAACTCCATCCCTCAGTAAGAGTTAGCAGAGACCTCATTTCATATTTCAAATGGGATTTGATGCTGCAAAGACTGGATTGTAGCCTACTAGTAGGATATAAGCACGTTGATATCATTTTACCAACATGAAGAGAAAGTGTTCTTGAGGTAAATTAAACAACTTTGGATAGTATAATTAATCTTGCAGAACCTAAACTTTCCAGGATGCAGTTGTTTAGGTGAGTGAAGCAAGCAGGATATAAACTTTTAAACAGCACAGTAATACTATAAAAGGATTAATTTTCTATGTTTTTAATGAAATAACTCAGAATAAGCACTTCAAATTAAAAAAAAAAAAGTCTTCAGTGTTTGAGATTATTTCTAATCAAAATTCTGCACACTTTCTGATAATTTTAAATTTGGAATTTAGTGACAGGATTCTTTGTGATTTTTATAATTGCTTAAGTCTACTTTCTGCTTAAGTAGTTGATAGTTTAGCAGAACCATAAGAGAACTTCTTTCCAAAAGCAAGGGCAAAAGCAGTTATTCTGTGGAGTGGTAGGGTTATATTCCTGCCCCATTCCTGTGTAAATCATCTCTTTCCCCTTGCTTACTCCCTTTGCATTGCAGTAAAGATGAAGGAAAGTAGAGCAGCTTTAGAAACAAACTGAAGGACCTGGTCCCAAAAGCAGGCTGCCTTTATTCTGAGAGTTCTTCTCTAACAATTAATTGTCTTGTATTAAGAATTTTCTGTCCATAGTGCTGACTAAAATTTACAGTATTTCAATGAACCATTCTACATGGATACAGAAGCAGACTGAATTTGGAACAAGATAGCTTTATTATTAAATCTTCATTCATTATTTCCCTGAAATATCAGAGTAAGAAGTTTACAGGACCTGAAAATTTGGAGATGTGTGGATAACTTGCAAGGAGTCAAACTGAGTTTACTGGAAATCATTGGGGTTGGCTGAGCCTGAGTCAGATCAGGTGCTATTAGTGCTGAGGTTTCCCCTTTGGATAGGAGCTTGCAGGGCTGGGCAGTTAAGTCTCTTGACAGCACAATGCCAGTTCTCTTATTCATCTGCTTGAAAAAATTTTCCTTCCAAAGTAAAAAGTTTAGAGCATTCAGTGGAGGTAAAAATCTGTCATTGATTGAAATCTTTGCAAACATGGAAAAAAACCCCAAATAATATTAGACTCAGAGACACTTTTCATCGTGTTTTTTTTTGTTTGGTTGGTTTTTTTTTTTTTTTTTCTTTATCTGGCTGTATTATAAACTTCAGTAAAACTGTGATTAGCCCTGGATATTTGCCTGTTCTGACAATTACATGTAGATACTTTATTATCCATTTGTAAGCTTTAAAGATTTAATAATTGAGCTGAAAAATAAGTATTTATGTTACTGTATTATTGGAAAGATGGAAAGCTATCTGTTTTTTGTTGTTGTTTTTTTAAATTTGTATTTTAAGATAATGTTCCTCCCCACATTTCTAGAAATTAACTGTTTTGCTTATCATTCCAATTTTAAAAAGAAATAGTATTAGTCAATCTCACAGAAATGCTGATAGGGCTGCAAATATGTTTAGCTCTTTCCATCCCATATAGAGTTAAATTTTACTAGTGTGAGTACTCTCTTACAGTTGTAAATGCCTCTGTAGCAGAGTGTACCATATCGATTTAACGTTAAGTTTTTGCATTTTGAAAATAAATTATATGGGGAAGATTTAAAAAACCTTGTTGAATAGATATTTGATACTTCTCAATTAAGAGCTGTGATTTTACCGATAAACAATGGTTAGAGTTCTGAATTGTGATTGCTATTAGAATAATTTCTGCTTGATCATCTCTTTCCTTTTAGTGTCTTATGCAATCACTGTCATTAGAATCTACAAGTAAGTAGTTTGCTGAGTTGAGATGATTTGGTCTTGGAAAATATTTCATAATTAAAAATATGCATATATCTTTCCCCTGCTCTTTGGCAAGCTCAGCCTAAAATGTTCATCTTTATTTGTTGACAAATAGTATTCAGATTAGGTTGGGTCAACACTGTTGATCTGGACTCACTGCAGTTTTCAAAAATATGACTATAAATTTTTTTACTACTGGAGTCCATTTCTGGAAAGAGAACTAAATCATTAGATGGCATGAAATGGCGTAGTTATGTTGAAAACAATTTTCACTAATTGGTTATCTGGCTGATTCAATTTTCAATCTTGGCTCTCACTTGGACCAGATGCAATATTATCTCTCAATATAACTCATGGTTAAATTTTACTGAAATTATATCCCTGTGAAATTTCTATTTGTGCAACAGACTTAGTATTTATCTATCTAATTAAAATCTAAAATAAATTGGGGCAATCCCATCCCACATTCGGAGAAGTGTCCTATTTTTGGTCTCCATGCCAACTCTCTGGAGAAGTGTCTACTATTTTGTACTGTCATTATGAGTACATTCTCTTGTTACAGATAATAAACCTGCTCTCCTTTCTATCGCCCTAGTCTATTCATTTAAAAATTGTTTCATTTTTACAACACTAATGTTATTCTCACTAGCTTGGTAACCCTGGGATAATAGCATAAATCAGTGAATTATTATTTTTGTTTAAGGCATTTCTAATTTTTAATTAAAAAGAAAAGTCAGACTCTTGCTGATCACCTACAGGATTGTGACTCTCCATGGTTACCTGTCACTCAAAGAGATCTAGCTCTGAGGAATGCTAATTAGCACTGTTAAAGCACCGGTAATTGAACTGTGGAGACAGCCTGCAGAAGGAGGCTGTTTGCATTCAGCACTGCTTTGCCATTTAAATGGACTAGTACAGTCATGAAGGTACAGTGGATAAAAGCGAAAAAAGCACTCAGGGTGTAATTTTTCATTTTGACTTCAGAGTTGTTTACCATAGTATTTCCTAGACATGAGTGTCCATACCAAAAAAAACATCATTCATAGCAATTTCACTGGCAACCTATGCCTAAAAAGTGCACAGGGCCCTTCATCTCTTACTTTTCTTGTTGTCTGAAACAGGCACTTGTCCTAAATGACCCATGCTGCTCCCTGTTCAGTGCTGGGGTTCCAAGCAAGAGATTAAAAATTAAGGAAACACCAAATTGAAAACCATCTGAAAAAACCCTAAAGAAAACTAGTGTTCATGCTGCATTTGATGATTCTTCCAGGTATTTGACTCCTGGTGCTGTGATATCCGTGTGCTCTGGAATAATTCACCTTCCATTGTAGTGTTTATAGGTTTGCTGAGGTGAGGCAGAACATCTCTTGATGCAGTAGAAATGAAACCCAAGCCTTCTCTTGCAAGGGCAGACTTCTTGTCTGGCACCTTCAGATGGGCCTGATTTTCACCTGAAGGTAAATATTCAGCATCTCCAGAAGATCTAGTCCTTTTTGAGAAAAGAACTCCAAAAGTGGGATATCCATATCATGTTGATCTAACCTGTCTTTGTCATCTTTTTTGCTCCTACAAGGTCTTTTCCCATTGTATAGTTTAACGTCTCAAATGATTCTCCATGCCTTCAAAGAGCTGCATATTTATTTAATTTAGCAAATCTGAGCAATCTCTTTCACAGGTATGAAGCTGAACGTTTGTCCTTAGACTGCAATGTGATGCATCCATGAGTCATACATTTAGAGACTGAGAATAATGAGTACTGATTTTAAAATGTGTTCATCAGCTAAGGAAATGTGGATTTTTATTTTTTTTCTGTTTATTAAATAAGTATATGCACACTTTAGTATTTGTAAGATTAGGAATTGATCATTCGATTATATAAAGAGAATCTTTGCAGAATATGACAGCTATACTTTTTAAAGCTGTGAATATTTGAAAGACTTGCTGACTTAAGCATTACAGGATACTGATGACTTCTGTGTTTTAACGCAAAAGTGAAGGTATGTATGTAATGCAGAAAGTGTCCAAGTGTTATCTTCACTGATGAGTTAAACTTGAAAGCCTTTTCTCTTATGTGTAATACTCCCATATAATCTTGATGGATAAAATGTTGACTCCAAATCTCAAGGAGTCTAAGTCTTCATGCAGGGATACAACTGTGAGACAAGTGTTAGAGGGGTAGTACACAAATGCTATCTTTATGTATCTCCACCTTAGTGTTTATTTAACAAAACCTGTTCCTGTGTGAGATGTTCCCATTTTTTTCTCCTTCTTACTGCTTTGTGGAGAACAGTATGCATGGAAATTTTCCATGTAATTGGGAGGAAAAAAAGGTTAATAGTTTCATGTTCCTGAAAGATTATGATGACAGTTGAAATCTAACACTTTCCAGGTCATATTATATCTGGGAATGGTAAGGTTGAACTGGACTGGGCCAGCAGGTTTCCACCTTTCTCCACATTTTCTAATGGCATGCATTGGCATGTTGACTACATTTCATTTCTCATGGGCACTTTGCAGAATGTATCATGTTTTTTAGCCTCCTGACCGTGGCCTGTGCCATCTGGATGGAGAAGGGCAAACATACCTTTTCACATGATTTACATTTTGTTATTCAAAAATACTATGGGAAAAATATACATCCCAAGGTGTGCTCGGGAGTGCACATCACTACATTTTAATCTGAGTCATCTCAGACCATTGCCTTGGAAGCATTGATTTTTTTTTTTTTTTTTCCACTTATTTGCAGGTTGGTTCTGAAGGGCTATGGTCCTTCTCTCATTTATGTCAAGCAACAGCTTGACATAATCTCGGTAGCCTTCATGTTGCTTGTGAAATGCTTCATACCTGCTAGATCCCACGTGAAACATGGGAAGTGTGCAGTTTATAGTCAGTGTAGGGCATTATGCAGGGCCCAGAACCAAAGTAGAGGGCACAGGGTGGCACTGCTCCTGGCATTTGTGGCATAGCATGGTGCCTCAGGATGGTGATGTGGTTTTGATGTGAGGTGGACCTGTCCCCACTGTGGAGCTCCCTGACCAGCATGGCTCATGGATGCCATGGAGAGGCTTCTTGCTGGGGCTGGGTGCCTGCTGGAGTCTTGACAGCTGTGCCCCCACCTCTGTCTTCTGTCAGGCACCTGATAATAAGAAGGAAGATTGTTCCTAGCTCCCACCTGTCGGTTAATAAAGCAAAGATGATCTACCTTTGAATAAGGAGGCTCTGAGTAAACTATCCCAAATGAAGCCTGGAGTCATTTTGACAGTCCAGGCATAATCCAGCTCTCAAATACAGGACATTATTGATCTCTAAATTTGAAAGCCCACTACTTAATCCGTAGATAGGTGTCTATGGAGACTACATAAAGCCTTTTCTGGGAATGGGGAGCTGTGGCAGAGGCTGACAGAGTGGGAGATGCTATACTGGGGTCTCCAGATATACACTGTCTCTCATCATCTAGTGCCTGTCTGGGAGGTGCCAGTGTTTCTACAGCAGCCCATTGTGCTGTGGAGCAGTGGTACAGCACAGCTCTTTGCAGTGAGTCTTTTAAATGCACAGTGCGGTTTTTGAGAGTAGACTAGACACTAACTTTAAGCAAATTGACTTTGAGGTCATTGAAATCAGACACTGGACCTACTGTGTATCCATTTCATCTAAGAGGACAAGATGGTGTTGTAAGATCTAATTTTGTCCACCTGGGATGGCAGGCACCATATGCATCTCTGCAGCAGTGCAGGTAAAAAACCATGCTGAAACAAAGAACTTCTCCTTCCTCTGTGGATTCAGAGGAAGTGTATTCAACTGTGTCTTTTCTCTTCCTTGCCTGTCTCTGGAGAATTACACCAGTTAGATTCACACAGAGGAGCTCAGTTTTGGGGTCAGATAGTTTCTAAGTGTGCAAATCTTTTGCAAGTGTTAGGACAAGACACATTGAGCAGAGCGCCATATTTGTGTGGGGAATGGGGTAATGTAGAACAGTGGAGCAATAGACATTTTGTTCTATTTTAGTCAGTGTTAAGAAGAAAAACTATTTGACTTGGGAAAATTAGATAGCGACTGTATTAAATTAGCATTTCTCCTCTACTGACTTGCCAACAATTCCAAAGGCAGAAAGAACTGGTGCCTTACTTGTGTCACTCAGTATATGGAAAACCAGAGATGAGATGCTAGTTGTCTTGAACCTGTGTTCTGTTCCTTAGCCTGAGCTGCCTCACATCCAGGCTGTTAACAGAGACACAGATAATCAGAGAAAGAAAAAATCTGATGATACATTATTTGTATCTGCCTAGTATTTTTTTAGGGTGGAAAAGACTTTCACTTCTTAAAATTTGTCTGCAAAGAGATACTTCCTCTTAAAATTATACCAGTATAATAATTATATTGCATTCAAAGTAATTTATGATGAACTGCAAATAAGTACTTTAGTACTAGGGAGGTGCATCAGTGTGACTACAGATGTTTAGTGCTCAGTTACAGCAGTGTAATTGCCTCAGTAAATCTCCCCTGTGTTGACAATCCCTTAGACAAGAAAAGTAGTGCTGATTTCCTGTAAGCAGACATGTTTCAGAGCACCAGCTTTCCCCCACTGTCAATGAAACCGAGATTTGGATTTTTGCAGCAGTGATGCACACAGATACACTCAAAACAGCACGTGACTGAATTTCATACCCACTGCATGGTGTGTGGTTGGTTGCATTGTTTTATGAATCAGGCCAAGAAAATGCATACAACATGATCTACAAGAAAAGCTAATACAAAGGCACAGCTGGTTTTGAACAAGCAGTGATTTTTTGAGTACTTTTCATACCAGGCTACCCTCTTTCAGACTGAAGGTTGCAGTGTGTCCATTTTAATTTGAAAACAAGGAGGACCCTGGAGGCTGGATCCTTTGCTCATGTAAATTAATGTTGCTCCCTTCTCTTTGGTGGAGTTGAGTTATGCTGTCACCTGATAATGTTTGTTTTACTTCTATGGTAAAAGAACTAGAAAGTCTTCCACTTTTGCAGGTGAACAATAACTGTACTAATCAAAAATAGCTTAATAAAAACACTAAGAAACCTTTTTCTGCTAATTACAAACAAATCTAGGTTTGCTTATGTATATTGTGAGTGTATTTATATTCTCTTATCAGTAGAGTTGTTGGAAACAGTTTGAGTTGAAGTGGATTTGAATGTCTGTATGGGCCACAATTAGCTGCTGTGCACAGCAATGCTGCATCAGTACAGCCTGAGTGTCTGTATCACATCCTGCTGACACCTGCCAGGCTCCAGAGAGGCGCGCGCCTCCGTGTTTGGAGGGTTATTGCCTTGTGTGCCAGCCTGATGTAATTTGTTATCCTGTTCTAATTGAGTCTGCTTCAGCAGTGAGAAGGAAAATGAAATACTTAGAGCTGTAGTATCCCTTAAACTACTGCTTTTCTGGGTCCTCCTGTGATAGTGTTGGGTAAATGTTCCCTGGTGGATGATCTTGCTGAAGGCTGTCAGGCAGCCGGAGTTTATCATGACATGCTGGGGGTTGTGTGCTGCAGCAAAGGTGCTGCTCACCATTGACCACTGCAGTGTGTGATGCTGTGTGGGCTGTCCAGCCCCAGCCCTCTGATTTTCTGTCCCCCAGGAGCAACGCTGTGACCTTGTCCCCTACTACAGTCAGCAGGTAGAAACGCATGACTTCAGCAGGTGCTGGACTGTGCACGCTTCTCTGCACTAGGATATTTGCATTTTGTTCTTCATTCTGTGCTTTTAGAACAGATCTCACCCCATCACCTTTAATACTGAAAAATTTAATAATTTGATTTGAATACCACATTTCCTCTTCTGATTGTTAAACCATTCCTAAAATAGACTTGGAAACCAATTTGCAGTTTTGTCCCTGGAGCTCTCACACTGGTAGTGGGACAAGGGGCTTTGTGTCAAAGAAAGATGTCTACCTCCAGCACCAGGCTCAGATAAAAAATGATAATAAAACACTTTAAGAATGTATTTCACAGTTTATCCTTAGTGTGAATTGCTTCTTCCACTGTGAACTTTTTGGACTGTAGGGCTGAGAATTTTCCTTCCAGTCTGTCCTGGGTTACAACCAATAAAGGTCTTGGAGCAGAGATGGCAAAGCTTCTGCTTCGAACTCTGGAGAATGTGAAAATGGAGCTCTAATGAGGACTTCTGTCCTGTGACAGCTTTCCCAGCAAAACAAAAAACTGACCATACTCTCCTTGAGCACTAGAAGCCCTTAGGGGATTCTAATGTGGCATGTACTCACTTCCTGATTAACTATACCTGCTGAAAAAGCTTTTTTGTTCTCTGGATCTTATGAATTTCTCCAGTCTGAAGGATTACATTACAGAGCAGTTCATGAGTATGGCATTTCCTGGAACATATTTAAAGAAATATGTTGCAAGTGCATATATTGGCATACAGTCTTCTACCTTCCTGAAATGAAATATTGCCAAACCCAGAAAGCAACCCTCACCAAAAACCCCAACCATTAAGGGTCTAGGAGGCATCTAAATAAAAGTGTAGACTATTCCATAAACTACTTTGTTAGGATAGTGCTTTCAAATTCCTTCTGAAACCTGAGTTCAAATTGCTGTTATATGGCTACATGTTTTCTAGGTTAATGCTGACATAAGCTCCATGTTACATTTGAGGAGTTAGATGCTTCTTTGCAATAAAATGCAGAATTTAGGCTGACTGTCCACAGCACTGTGGTTGCACAGTTTGAAGATGTTCATGCCTCTCAGGCTAAATTCACCAGGCTCTGGTATTAACCTGTGGTAGAGCTCCTATAGTTTTGTGAATATGCTTCAAAACTCTGTCTGTTCCACAGTCCAGGTACCCTTTGAAGATTATTTTTGTTTTATTAGCAGATAGATATGAAGCCTGCCAAGGCTGGTGGGATTTGTTTCCATCATCTTCTGTGGCTGATGGGGTGCAGTCAGACCTCTATCTGCTGCCAGGTGACTTCTTTCCTTGCTCACCTTGTGAAGCCTTGTCTGGGGAGGTCCGGAAAAGCAAGGGCAGCTGCAGTGGTGAAGAGGAGCAAGATCAAGAAGGATCCTGGAGAAACTACACATTTTGGAGCAGGGAGAATTTAAGGAAAACTTTTTCAGACTTTAGCTATAAATCAAAACATGTAAGTAAGCTCCTGAGAGAAGGTATGGTGAGCAAAAAGCCATTCACAGTAAAATATTGTAGATAATTTTAAACTGAGTGAATTGAAGAGAGGTGTGGGTTTGGTATAAAAGTCATGTTGTCTATCACCAGAGATAGTGACTAAGTTGCAGTAGATATCTGATTAATTTGGCCTTGTTTTTTTCATGTGAAATATTAATGAAAATTCACACATACCATGTTTATATTTCTCAAATGCAGTTCTCCCTGAATTACTTAACTCCACTATAAGGGCTGAACAGCAGTGCTTACAGTAAAAATATTGCTTCAGGTTTAAGGTCAGCCATTCCTACTCTAATAATATAGAAACTATCTGAACAACCACCAGCTTCAGGTATACAGAAAATTGGAAATATTAGCAGTTATGAAAACCATAGACTGGTACTAAAGGCACATCAGTCTGTGATAAGGGAGGTGGTGAGGGGTGGTGGGGGATGGCAGAAGGGTGGTGTCAACCTCAGGGCTCCCTTGTAGGAAGCAGCAAGCTGTGCAGAGGCAGTAAGGCAGCAGGCACACACTCTGGGTATCCTAGGGATGTATTTTGGTTGCTAGCTTACACATATCCTTTCTGGCTAAACAAAATTCCTAATGGTATCCTACTAATATGCCATGGCACAAATAATGTTAATTTTCCTAAACTATGCTGAAGAGAATAGTTTTTACCTTTTAAGCAGCTAATTTTAAAAAGTATTTTATCCAAGTTGAAGCAAGAGAAAATTGTGTAGGAACTCCTATTTAGTGAGGAGAAACTTCTATAGTGAAACAATCCCAACTGTGAATGAATTACGTACACTTAATATTGCTGGCAACCACTTTTTCCTTACTACTGAATACTGTGACATCAGCTCCCTGTGTTGTTTGTGGGTGGTGGTGTGTGGGTTTTTTTTGTTGTTTTGGTTTTGTGTTTTTGTTTTTGGTTTTTTGGGTTTTTTGTGTGTGTGGTTTTATTTTTGTGTTTTTGGTTGGTTGATGGTTTGGGTTTTTGTTGTTGTTGTTGATGTTGGGTTTGTTTGTTTGTTTGAGTAGAGCAGCAGATATGAGTTGCTGTATTTCAAACTACCAAGCAGGTGGTGGCTCTTGTTTCATAACCTACTCTTCTGTTATAAGCAGGTGCAGTAGATTGGTTTGGTGAAGACATTGTAAATGGCCTATAGATACTTTGGCACAAATCAAGGATTATTTCTTGTACTGGTGGGGGTTAGAGGCCTTAGGTTTTAATTAAGAGCCCTTAGTCCTTGATATCATGCAAACATAACTTAGTGTCTTGCTATTATATGGGCACAGACCTGTATGAAGAGCACCAGTGGTATGGAGGAACCTCCTTGCAAGCTCAGAGATTTGACAGTGGGACATTGGCAATGAGACTACGCTAATTGCAGCCTTTCCTGCCCTGATGTTGTTAATCTAAATACATAAATAACAAGGAGAATGGATTCATTGTACCTGAAGCTTTTTGCAAAATGAGGCACAGAGAGACTGCCCATGAATGCAGGTAGTTTTCTAATTTTAAGTAGTTATTATTGTTGATCCCATTTTACAGGCAGGAGAAAGGGAAACTCATAAAAAAATCAAGATTGAAATTTCAATGTCTCTGAGCTGAGAAATGACCACAAGATTTCTGAGCTTTGTACCAGTGTGAGGGATGGTCCAAAGAAGCAGGTGCAAGTGAGCAGGAAGATGCAGGTCCAAAGAAGCAGGTGGCAGCTGCAAACCAGCAAGAAGATGCATACAGAGCTGTAAAGTGAGCAGTGTCCATTGTCCCCCTGTATTACTACATCAAAAGTAACAAGAAACTTGCCAAATCTACAGCCAGCCTGAAATACTACTCCCCAGAAGTAAGTACTTATTTACTGTAATGAAGCAGTAAGTTGCTATAATTGGATTAGGAGCTTAGTTACCAAGACTTTGAAAGGTTGCTGTTCACTTTTGCACAAGCATTTAGACTGTTCCCAGCACAAAACTGGGAAAGACAATATTCAGGTTTAAATTTTCTATCTGACTCAGACCAGGGGTTTGAGCAAAGTTGTCTCCATGTCAGCCTGGGAGGATACGGTAGCTGTCAAGCTGCTACAGACTGAGCTGATTAGTTCAAGTTTTCTTTCTTCAAGCTCTTTCCCTCTCTGTGGAAAACTTAACTCTTCTCTGATACTAGGGCTAGAACCGAGGTTGTGTATCTCTGGTGAAAATCCTAAATATCTTGTTATCATCTTTCCTACCAAAAATTGTTTAACCAGTCCATGTAAGCTGGAATTGCATCCATAGGAAAGGATGCTCAGCCACAAAGTACCCTGTTGCAGTGATTTGAGCAAACTGTTGAAATGGCAGATGTGGGTTTGGGGTCCCTCCTGTCCCTCAGAAGAATGGTGAAATTACCAAGTTAGCTGTGTGCAAGTGGCCTATGTAATGTCCTTTGATTTATAGCATGCAATTATTTTATTTTCTTATTACAACCACTTGGAAGTGAATTACACTATTGGCAGTAGGAGGGCAGGCAGAAGTTATGCTCCTGTGCACAGAGAAAGAGTGAAAAATAGTTGTACTCAAAGCAGTCCTACTGTTGTTTTTCAGTCTAGATCTCAGACTGACAAACAGGCCAAAAAGTGAGCATGCAACCAGACATGAGGCTACAGGGTCCATGATTTTTACAAGAGCCACAACTGATTTTTGCATGTTTTCCCTCTGTGTTGGTACAGGCAGCAAGACCTCTGCAGGTACTTGCTCTAGGTCTTCCCCTGTGCTTCTAGACAGTGTCATGGGGAAGCCTGGAATATCTCAGCCTCAGGGATGCTTTAATTCCTTGATTCTGCACATTCCATTGTTCTGCCTTTTCGCTGTGAATATGGCTTCTGACAGTGTGTTCTCTGCTTTCTCTGTCAAGCTCACTTGTGCCTTGCTCTAGGGACAAGTGACATAAAGCTCTTTGTGCTCAACAAGCGAGGCCACTTGTGCTGCCATTACAGAGCTCTGACTGAATGCAAAACCCAAGCTGATATTGCTCATACTTAATCAATTGTGTCACTGATGGTATTGGTAATTCCTGAGTTGTGTCTGCTAGGCAGGCTGGGAAAATAATAAGGAAAGGCCAAGAAGAAAAGTTCACTTTGCAACAAGAAGATGTGCAGAGCCTGAGATGGCAAAAATTTACAGTTTCTCCTTGGGCCTGAGACAAGATGACTCCATGCAATGCGAGGTAAGCATAGTTTTTTACTGTTGTGTTGCTTTCTTCTCTAAATTTTGTGTGTCAGTTTTCACTTCTGTGCCATGGTTGAAAATGTTGATTGAACTCCCTCTCCTGTCGGCAAAATTTCTGTGGTTTTCATGGTAGAGCTATTGCTTTTCAGAACAATAGTTCAATTACTGCAGATTTTAATTACTGCTTATGAGAACAAGATAAACGGAGCTTGAAGTCCATAGAATTAAAACTATCTATAGACAATCTAACTGTGTCTGTTACTGTGCTTAGGTGATGTCAGCAGCATACTATTTACTTAGCCTATAAGTGTCACAGATGTGATTTGTGCTGCTGAAGAAGATTTGGGGGGAAATTTTAGCATGCAGCTAAAGAAAGAAACCTTTAAGGAACAGATGGGCAGGCAGGATTTTCACACTCACTGTTCATATGTAAAAGCATGGAAAGCCCATATTTAAGGCAGCAGATTTCGCTGAGGATGAGCACATCTTGCACATCGCTTGGTGCATACTCAGGAACATGCCTTGTCTCTGCACTTTGCATCCACCAGTGAAGCCCCTTGGGAGCCCAGAGGGCGTGAAGAGGTGTCGGGTGGGTGCCAGCTCTGAGTCTGTCAAAACAGTTAACCTACCAGCGCAGGTTAGGATGAGCATGGCTGGGCTAGGAGAAAACACCCAGACATGCTGAACTGCTCCTTTGAACAGAGCTTGCCTCCTGTCAAGTGTGAGCTGCAGGAAGCAAGGATTTGCTGTGGAACTGCGGGCTCATGCCATGCTCTTGTCAGGGATGTAGGGTGCTGGTGAAGGAGAGGGTGAGGCTGCCTCTACCAGCCTTTGAATCCTAAGTAAAAATTTTTCTGTTTGAGTGGAAGGGAGAAAAAAGTCCCATAAACTCTGTCTGCTCTCAGTCTTGAAGTTTCCAACAGCCTATGGTTAGTTGGATGAACTCATGGACCTCCCACATGCATTTGTACACATGCTGCAGTATCAGAGCTGAAGGGGTTTCATCCATGGACCAGAAGCCCCAGGCAAGACTTTCTGAATGCCAGCTTGACCTCAGGGGCTGGATCTGCAACGCTGCTACCAGCTTCTCCTCTGAGAAGGGGTCTTCCATCCATCCAGGGGAGTCATCCTCCTCCAGAGATGTCACTGTTCAGAGCAAGGAGAGGACAGAGGAAGATGTACTGGCGTGGGTTTTTTGGTTTTGTTTTTTTTTTAATCTCACAGGAGGTCATGAGACAATGTCTCCAGACTTACCCTGTCACTGACCTACATTTTAGGTATAGCTGCTCTTTGTGCATCATAGTGTAACACAGCATGTTCCACAGCCAATTTTATTTTTGGAGGGGTGGAATGGGGGAAAGTTACACCCTCTGAATTTAATTCCCGATTTATGTGTGTCAAATTGGGTGTATGCTTTATTCCCTTCTCTCTCTCTCATTTTTTTTAGGATAAATTTATACTACTTTCTAATCCCTATTATGTTTGATGAATTCATGGTGCCATCTACTGATTAGAGGGGGAATTGCCACTGAGTTCTAGTCGGGTATGGCATTCTGCGCTATCAAAATGAAATTTAATTATGTGATTAAATAACGCCTTTAAACATAGAAAGCACCAAATACCTGGGATTTTCTTTTTCATCAGAAGTCCTCAGTGCCTCTAAATCACTCTACTTTGGGATATGTGCATGTCTCTGCAGAAGGCTTGATAAGAGCTGTACTTTAAAAATCTTGCCCCAAATGTACAGCAGAACCTCAAGGATTTTTCCTTCCCCCTGTGCTCAGAGCATTTGTACACCGCTGATGCTGCTCTGCCCCTCAAATAGAGAAGTAATTTTCAAAAATATTTTGATCTCTTTAAAAAAAACAACCAAAACCCCAAACCAAAAACAAACAAAAAACCCCCCCAAAAACAAACAAACAAACAAAAAAACCCCAAACACCCTGGGAGATTATGGGATTTTTCCTTTTTTTTTTTTTTTTTTTTTAAGAAAAAAAAAGCAGTAACCAAAAACAACAGTTCAAAATGTTATTTCATTTGCTGATTCCAGATAAAAGGGGAAAGAATTTGTCTATTTCACAAACAATGTTACACAATCTGATCACATGGCCAAATATGCCATTTTAAAAAACAACTAACAAAACACCAGTGAGAGGGGAAAATTTGAGCTCAGCTGTCTTTATGGATAGTATTTCTGAATTCCAGATTTCAAAAATCCCCAAGTGTATTGATTAGAAAGTAAATAAATAATTCTGTAAATAATTTTTTGGTTCTACTGATGGTACATGAAAGGGGATGAGCTTTGTTCCTGCAGATCTCTATTCCAACTTTAACTACTGTCTCATCCTATTATTCTTTTTCCATGCTGATTGCTCCTTCTCTTATGCACTATCTATCTTTCCTGAAGCATCCTACTCTTCAGGAGTCTGTTTCCCATCCCCAGGCAGTTGCACAGCATCAACCACCTAAGAACCTGTCTGTCAACCTGGGAAAGAGGGTACAGGGCTAGTTTTAGATATCCAGGACATCTTCATCCCCAGGTGGCTCTTGCCTTTTGAAGGACTCTTTATGGGGAATGAGCAACAGAAAATGTATGGGAAAAATACAAGCAAGTAGAAACATCTTCAAAATTATATGAATACTTCATCAAATGCAAAACAGCCAAGAAATTTAATTTAGGTGCTTTGCTTCTGAAATACCTAGTTCTTTTTCTTTTAGAAGAAAGCACAAAATGTATCCTAAATGGCAATTTCCACATACACCTTTAAAGAACAGCCCTTTTTCTGTCCTTTTTCTGTAAGCACAGTGATTGCCCATATAATAGCTTGCCAATGCTCCTAAGGTTAATAGATAAAATAGATAAGAGGTAATAATGTTCCATGTAGTGGTGCTTTAGGGAATACTGTGAATATTGAGGTAATTGGGAAAGTCTGCAAGGGGGGGAGGGGTGACTGAAGAGGAGTCAAAGTAAGATTAGAAATGCTGAGCTGCAGATCTCCGGAATACTTGATAAAGGTCAGAACTAGAGGCCACTGGATCGCTTTTTCTTGAAATACTGAGTCAAAGAGAGGGCAGAACTAGAGCAGTACTCATTATTTTCGACATCTAATTATTGTATAGATATTGTTATTTTAATAAGATTAGCCAACGGTAATGACAAAGCAGTAGACCCTTCCCTTCTTTGTGTATCTGACAGATTAGTCTGCCTACCAGCAGTGCAGTGACATGCTTAGATATGGGCATGATAGATGATAGATTGGTTAAGAAGTAACTTTGATGGTTTCCTCCTCTCCTTGTACAATTATGTTCAGCTTTACACAAGCTGTTAATGGCAGGTGGTGGAGAACCAGCTACAAATTAAGAACTGGCTCAAATTATGGTATAAATGGACAGCTGGTATTTATAAGAAGGAGGTTTGGAATTTGGAGGGTCATTATTTTAATCCAGGTCAGACTTGTTAAATTAAAGTCTTTCAGTAAAAATAATTAAAATGGTATTTTTTTGTTTGTTTGTTTGTTTTGTTTATAGTGTGCTTTCTTAACAAATCTAAGGGACAGGTTTGAATTACCTACTGCTTCTCAATGTAAAAAAGTCTGATGCCCTGGTTCAGCCTGCCACGCTTTGCAGTCTAAGCTGATTTTAACAAATATCAAGTCATAAGCAATTTGGTACATCTGTGTTGACTAAGCAGGCTGTAAACAATTGTTGCACAATACTTCAAGCCAGATTCATGTGTGCAATAGTGGACAATACTCTGAACGTATTCATCAACGCCCAAATGTGCAGCAGACTTACAAACCAACTTGAGGCACAGATTGCTGTTCTTCAGGTTGTAAAGGGATTGGCCCAGCAGAACCACAAACTCTGTTGTTTATCGGTTACAATTTTTGCTTGGTAACTCCTGAGTGCTACAATCGTGAATCAGGACTGCAGTGAGGGTGGGACTCAGCTGAGTTTGGAGGGAAGGATGGTTCCTCCAGGAGTTTATAGTAAAACATGACAGCTGATGAATAAGGATATGACAAAATGAAGGGATTTTTGAGAAGTTAGTACGGTAGTCAATAGTCTCATAACACAATTTGTTTTATGATTGTCATGCTCTTTTGGTAGGAGTTGTTGCAAATAAAGCTTCTTATGAAGAATGTGGAAGAGGAAAATGAAGTGATGCAGTGTGTGTCAATGAGGAATTCCCTATTAAGGACAAAGCATGAAGATGCTGATTTGAAAAAGTAATTAGTGGATAATGGAACATGGATCTATTAATTAACTAGAAATTGAGGTGGAAATAAATTAGGATACACATTAGAAGTAAAGAAAAGCAAGTTGCATTTGGGGTGAGAAGAAACATTGGCCTGATGAAAGCCATGAGAGTTTTGGGTTCTTTTGGTTTTTGGTTGTTCTTTTTTTTCTTTCATTTTTTAGAATGACAGTAGTGACTACAAGAGAGAGACTAACCAACAAACAAAATATACTAGCTTAGTGTGGTAAATATGTTCAATTTGAGCAAGGATCCTGTGAAAGCAAGACAAATTTAGTATATAGAATTATGGAGAGATGACTTCAAGTCCTTCAGTCATGCCAACAATGTGATCTTTGGAAAATAGACCTTGTCTGCCTCATTTGTATTAGAGCAAATCCATACACCTGAAGGTTGTGCAGCCATCCAGTGACACTTGGACAGACTGGAGAACTGGGCAGAGCAGAACCAAATGAGGTCTAACAAGGATAAGTGCAGAGTCCTGCATCTGGGGAAGAATAATAAATTACACCAGTACAGACTGGGAGGTGATCTGC
>JANHGN010014089.1:82240-101057 GCA_024605025.1 Megaceryle maxima
CTGCACTTATCCTTGTTAGACCTCATTTGGTTCTGCTCTGCCCAGTTCTCCAGTCTGTCCAAGTGTCACTGGATGGCCACACAACCTTCAGGTGTATCTGCCAATCCTCCCAGTTCTATGTCATCTGCAAACTTGCTGAGCAGACACTCTATCCCATCATCAGTGTCATTGATAAAGGTGTTGAACCCAAAACATGCTGGACAAGTTTAGCAGCCACTGCCACAAGAAGCATTTCCCATTGTACATGCAGACAGAGCAGTTAAGTGTTGACAGTAAACAATGTTGTTGGGTTTTTTTTCCTTGAAATGGGTATTAGTAGATACATTGTTAATAAGTATTAATCTGATATAAGACACAATTATTTCATTTATTAAATGTTTTTCACCACTGCTAACAGCTGGGAAATGACAACTAAGAGGTAAAATACATTCTCTCGGTGCATAGGAAGACAGGCTTATAAAGGAGGTTGCAAAGCAGCCCCTGAGGTTATTAGCGAGTCATGGTGTATATTCCTAGATGGTAAAATAGGGGTGCTGGTGTGAGGTGGAGGGCAGCCACTGGGTGCAGAGTTGTGGATCAGAATTCATAACAGGAGCAACTTTCAGAACCCATGGTGCCTTGGCAGCCTGTCCTTGTTGGCAGGTCTCATTTCTGCTCTCTGAGCTGCCATCACGCTTCGCCTTTGCTTAATTTTAAACACAGGTATGAATTATCTTACTGCCAGTAATGTATTTTCACTCTTTCTCACAAGTAAGCCCCAAAATGCTAGATTTATTTTACAAAGTTACACATGCATGATTAAATTACATTTATCTCTGTTTTTGTCTGTCTTTTTAACAATAAATCAGTGCCATAGATTGTATAATAAATATTTACATGAAATATATAGAGGTTATGCAAATTAGGTTATATTGACATTGCTGATCTATTTTATATTGATTTTTATGCTATTTGGTTTAATGCAAAAGAATTGAATTATAAATATTGTGTTTATTAAAGTCTATTTAATTAGCAAGTATTGAGGTAATTTTTCTGGCATGATATTTCATGGAAAGCTTGTTTTTAACCAAACTAGCAGTTTTCAGAGTGCAGCTCTACTCAAAATTTCTGTATTTCCAAGAGTAGCATATTGGAGTCTGATGTACCTTTCAGGAATCACCCTGGGTCAGGTAATTTAGTTGTGGCATATCTTTCATAAACGCAATGAGGAATCTCAGTAAGTTAATAAGCTCACAAGTCATCAGATTTTCCACATGCAGTCATGTCCTGTAAGTGCAATGGAGTGTATTAATAGTACTCTGATGTAACATTTTCCAAGCATTTTGTAGTAAGACTCGTTGGGTCATGTACTTCTAACAAGCGTTAACATTCCTTGGGGAAGACTCATAGCTTGAAGTGCCTTATACTACCATAAAATGTGGAATAATCAAATCTGTGAAGGATGGGCCACTGTGAATCTGGCAGGAATATATGGCACTTGTGTGTTGTGTAACAAGCATTTCTTCTGTTCCCGTGATGAACTGGAGGAAATTAGTTTGAAGGGTATGAATTGTATGCTTGAAGCAGAACATAACTTTACATAACGTTCAATTTTTCTACTTAATCAATGCATGACAATGTTGAGGTTCCTGGAATGGAAAAGAACTGGAACTGCTGCTCTCACACAAAAATCTTTGTCCAGTATTCTTTCCTCCCCTTGTGTTTATTTTCAGTAGCACCTGGGTCCCCATTCAGTTGTTGGACAGTCAGGGATTGTTCTTTGCTCTGACGTATGGAGAAGGTGAAGGTGAGGTGCAACCCAGGTACCATTCCTGGGGGGTAAGGATATCCTAGATATCCTGTAGTGAGGATATCCTAGAGCAGCAACCTGACAGGTTGCTGGTTCTGAAGGATAACTGTGTCTACATAACCTTTGATTAATCTGCACACATTTAAGAAAAAACAAATTCATAGTTGAAAGATGCAGCACTCTCTCTCTCATACAATCTCAGTTAAGAGAAATTCTAGTTGTAGGTAAGGTCTTCCCATTAAGTGGACCATAGGGGCAAGGTTCATTCTCTTTTAAGCTGTTGTGAAATAGTAACAGTTTTATGTCTTTAATTGATACCAATATAACCTCTCAATACAGCTAACAGCCAATGCCACTGCAAATGTTGGAAGGTATTGCTTAGTAGACTAAAAACATGTTTATATTTCATCCCTGCTCTCAGGCTGAAGTCTCACCCTGCCAGGTAGATTCTCAAAGTTTGACGCAGTCCCTTGCTGCAGAGATGCTCAATAAATCCTTACACATAGATGTCTTTCCTGCTTTGGTGAAGTTAAGGATGCTTCTGGGCAAGGCTGCTTGTGAAAGTATGTATCTGAAGGTTAGCATCTCCTGTGATCGTGTGTCATGGCAGCTTGTTGTTGCACCTGTCCCAGTGTACTTCCTGAGCTCTGCAACAGCAGATCATCTCATCTCATAGGGAGACATTGCTCACAGCCCTTGAACTGCAAAACCTTTTAAGTCAGGGACAGAAATATTTTGTTCTGAACAAAGATTTGCACATATGACTGTTTACAAGAACAACTTATGTTTTACAGATCATATGAATTTCCAAGTATATTTTAATATGGAAAAAATAATTGACACAATCATATACAAGGAAGGAAATCTGATTTCAGTTAATATAATAAACTATGTAATAGATTAACATCTGTTTCTGACTTCCCAAATCTTGGCTTCCAAACTCTTCAGAAATTAATGGGAAAGTCAGTAGAAAGTCTCTACATAGAGCACAGTATTAAATCTCTATGTCTATTTAATTTTACTTTATTTAGACTTGAAAGATAGTCTGTCTTACCTGCCTGAGTTCAGAGATCTTCCCTCATCACCCATGAATAGGAATCACATCACTTCATCCTCATATATTATAACTCAAAGGAGAACACCAAAGGAAAACAGCCAGAGAAATTTAGCCCAAACCATGCCATGAGTTGTATAAAACAGTTCTTGCACTTTCCACTGGTCTGACCTTTTTCCACTACTTATTGTTCAAGGCACTTCATAATCAGTGGATTTAGAAGTTATTGTATAATACAGCTCTTCTTCTGCCAGCAAAAGCCTTGTTAACCCCCTCCTGCAAGCCAGTGCAGAATTCAGTGACTCTAGGAAACTCATTGAGTTTGTTGTTTCAGTCCTAACATCTCATACTCTGGGAGTTTTGCAGTTCATTTTGATGGAATTTGACCTAGACTTTGAATCAGCTCACTTAATTTTATTGGTTACTGATTTATTGATAATAATAAGCTACTAACTGAAATACTGAAAGTGCTAATCACTGTTGCTATGTACAGTTATCACTGGTGGAGGGATGGTAATAATAATTCCTTACAGAGTTTGTCTTCAGATGATATGAAGAAATTACCATTGTTTGAAGTGATGTCAAGGTCAGGTAACAACCTTCTTTCCAAAGGAAGAGCATAGCTAGAGAGGGAAACCTTCACAGGAGCTCTTCAGGTGTTTGCTAACACCATAATTTCACAGCTATTTATGAAAAATAGATTTACAGAGGCATGAATGTTATCCATATGTAGCTTTCTATTTCTTAAATTTGTTTGTGTTTTGATATGCAAGATGTTACCATATTATTTGACATCTATGTTGGTATATATTGGGTAACAGTGTACCAGGGCATTGTGAGGACTAGGAGCTCCCTGGGGATGCTACCCAGGGGATGGCAGGGCAGGACCTGGCATTAAGGCTAATCCCACCCCCAGCCAGGGAGTGGGGCAGACAGGGAGCAGCATTAGGCCCCTCACTGGGACTGGGATGGGCTAAAGACAAGTTGGGAATGTGAGTCATGGCAGGAAGCACGTTACTGGGGAGAGGGGGTGTGTGATCAGGGCCTCAACAGTCATCATTGAACTGATGTTTGGTTAAACCTTGAGGGCTTGTGTTGCTCAAGGGTGATCTAACCAGTCATTTGTTATCATCTGTGGTAGGTAACTGCTAATGCAGAATAACCATTTTTACTTTATTATACATTGAGGATCATTTGGAAATGAAATCTCCTTATTTCTATTATATCTTTTTCTTCTTTATGGAATGATTATTTGCCATTATCCTGAATATGGAAATCTTACATGCAATATATTTTGGGCACTTGTAAATTTAGCAGTCATTTTCTTGGCACCTCAATATTTCATTGATGCAGCTGATACTTTACACTTTTAATTTAAAAAAGACCCCACAATATCTTGCCAAATGAGATGAAGTCTAATCTAAGTAGGAATGAATGTAAAAGAAAGCAAATGCCTAGAGTGCTCACAGCTCTCAGATTTATATCTCTCAAGATCAGAGCTAATCGTAATGAATTTTTTTATTTTCTTTTTTTTTTTTCCCATGAGTGGTAGCTCTTCATTCTGGCCACAGATCAAGAAGATAATCACATTCAGAAAGTTTGAGCACTAAAGACCCAATTTAAATCTTGGGTATATAGGTGATAGCAAGGGTACAGGCAGGTCATTGCCATGATTGCAGTGCAGTGTCACCATATGAAAGATAGCACAGCTGCACTGTCCCTTCCAGGCACTGCTTATCACACTGCTGGTGGCTTCTGCTGTCCTTGTGTCCTTGTTTTTTGTCAAGGAGGGTGTATTCATGGGATAACCTATTTTAAAGAAGCCTTTAATACGAGATGTGTTTGCAGCTGTTAGGACCAGAAGAGTAGAGAGTACCCTTGAAAAGAGGACAAAAGCTTTGCAAGAGAAGCACTTGGTGGCAGAGGACAGATTTGGGCAAAAATGAGAGAATGGGGAAATGGCAGAAAAAGAAGTGGGGCAATACAGGAAGACAAAGCTTTATTTGATGTAATCTTGGTTGCTGGCCTCCTGAGATGCTGCTTCTCTATCTTGCAGCTCACCATGCTGTGGCAATTCTGCTCTTGTGTGTGTTATTTTCCCATACAGCTGTCAATGTAAACCCCATTGCTTTGGTTCTGAAACTGAGCCTGGGACATTTCTGTTTGTTTACAAGTGATAACCAGCAGAAAGGGTGCTGACATAGCCCAGAAGGGAAAGTGGAGCTGTCCTGATTACTGCAATGAATTCTTGTGAAAGATTAGCATCTGCCTAGATTGAGTTAACAGAAAATATATACATCACAGTTGAGCACTATACTGGGACTGCAGCCATGACCTGAACTGAAGGCACGTGCACCTAGGCAATGGGCAATGAGGAAATCCTGACTGCCATGTGCTGTGCAGGAGGGTGCCTGTGTTGGCTCATGCACATAGTCAGGGGCTGGAGTTCCTTCATCCCCTCAGTAAATTAAAACCTATCACAACCTGATTCAAAGCACTCCTAAATAAATGAGCCTTTCAGATGATGTCAATAGGGTTTTTGTCTCTTCCTCATTCCTCAGCATCCTTGTGTTCCCAGAGAATATAATCAAACATGGGAGACTGTAACAATCAGGGTTTGGAGTTTATGTAGCATCCAGGCACAGCCTTGAGGAGTCATGTTTGCTGACATTAAGTTGACTACAGCTTTACAGTCATTTTACACGTGACAGCATGTCAGCTGTGTAAACCTTGCTGGAACAAGAGATTGCCTATGACTAGCTGCCGTGAAATTGAAATGATTTGTCTGTGTCAATGTGGACTGAAAATCACTCCTATTGTTTGCTCGTCATTGCAATTTCTTGAGCTTCTTTTCTAATTCAGTGTAATTTTGTAGTGGAGACAAGGCATTAAGGGGGTTCATGATGCAGGTGTGTGCCAGACCCACACTTCATCAGTGTCTCCCATCGAGATTTAATGGGCTTCACCTTGAAAGCACCCATTGTATTTTCCTAACTTCTGTAGAATTTATTCCAAGGGAAATCTCTGTCATTGCAGAGGGAAGGTCACTTAGGGTAACAGAAGTGAGCTCCAACTGACACAATTTCTGTGAACAACCTGTGGAATAAGGTATTATTTTGTGTAACTGCTGTAATTTAAATGCATGGATACCTGTGCTTTCAGTGTAACTGTATAGATTATTATATATTTGCTAGTCTCCACCTTGAACAAATGGAATTTAATAAATAATGATTACTCCTAATTTTTCAGACTTAACACAGTTATATAAAATTTGTGGTGTATTTAAACAACAGGACAATACTTTGACTGTGGCTTTTGAATATAATTGTGTATGAGTCATCTATATTTTACTTCAAATTAGCATACAAAAATTGAAAATGTTTTGACCTATTCTTTTTGACCAAAAGCTACGGAGTTCCTGTATGTTCCATAACATGACTATGTCAGAAAATGGAAATACTTTTAAATTTTTTTGGTGATATTCTATTTCACTTGACTTGAAGTACTAAAATGATTGGGATAATCAGACTTTGTGCAACAACACATCCTAGCACAGAACATTTTATAAGAGAAGAGGAATAAAGACTCCCACTGAAAAGCTGCTGGTGTCAAATAATAATCTATTCTGCTGTTGTTGACTTGCCCCTGTCTAAATGACAGGGTCTTAGCTACCAACAGAAAACAATATTTCAACAAATGCTTGTGAAACCCTGTATAATTCTTGTCACATCAAAAGCCTGTGTGGAACGGTATGCTTTTGGCTTTACTGTTCTTTATTTCTCAAACATACAGAAACAATAAATGAGGAAATATTCGTGCTTACCAGGTCATAAAGCTACTTTTTACAAACACCCCAGCACATCAATAGATCTTATACTGTGTATCTGAAGTTTGGGTGAACTTCAGGGTTGATGTCACATATTGTGCTCAAAAGCTTCTTCATCATGCTCTCCATGTTCTTGTGGTAGCTGCTAGTGAGATTTCGCACAGTTTCTGTTGTTTGCTCTTCTATTTTAGCAGAGAGGTTACCTTGGGAGCCCATTACCTGAAAAGCAGAAGGCCTCTGAGCAAAATAAAGGGTTATATATGGCTATGGTTATTGTACTTCTCTTCATCACCTAGCGTAAACATAATGCAAACACGTCACAGTGCTTCCTAACAGTAAGGGCATGATCTAGGTTGAACTATATGTGTAAAAACATGATTAAAGGGGGGAACCCTTTCATATGCTCATTAGCAATGGGAATCACTCCATGTAACAAAAGTTTCCCAGCTCACCATGGGAACAACATTGTACCTATTTTGCCTTTTATATTGCTGACTTTATTTTGTGTTTTAATGATTAGTCAACTAAGTTCTATCACCAGTGTGCTTCGTTTGGCATCACTGAGAATGAATGTGAGCGTGGATAAGGAGCAAAACATGGGAAAGCCTTCCTGACAATGCATAATCACAGTTTCAGAGTACTTGAAGTGTCTTCAGCAGTTAGTGATGTATAACCTTCAACAGGCCTCAGACAAGGTCTTTTAATGTTACATTTTCTTATCTGCTGAAATACCAGACAGCTTCTGGCACAGTTAATATCAGGACATTCGCTTAGATTTTAATTGACTCTAGACTCACTGAACATTTTAGCAAGGTTATGTTATAAACAGATGCATGTGTTCCAAATCTGTGACTTTACTCCCTCCTCCCCCACTGCCCAAACATCCCTTGAATTCTTTCCTTATGGAAAAGTCCTTCAGATACTGGCAGAGAAATTTGTTTCCAGCTAAAGAATTCCATGGGGGAGACCAGAATACATTTCTGCACACTGACAGAGTAAGAAAGGAATAAGTAACATATTCTTGTTCTTGCCATGGTTCTCAAGGTAGCAGCTGAAGCTAATCCTGTGATGTTAGTGGAATACCTAGAGGATGACTACAAACAAGGGAATAGTCATTAGCTTTATATTCCATTTGATTTCAGCCCAGCTTAGGCCTTAAAAGAAGGAAATGCAGTTGAGTTAAGATCTTTTGCACGAATCACCTTTGCATTTCTATTTATCAGTACCTGGTAATGTAATAAGTTTATTTGTGATCCAGGTGTTCCAGATCCCTTTCTGATTTGGAAGAAATATGGGACATAAATATAATTGTAAATATCAGAAAAAGATGATAATTTTCTACAGTAACTATTTTTGTCTGTCACTTTATTTTAGCTTTTAGACAAATTGTAAAGATCTCATGTGGAAAAGATTGTATGGCTTAGACCAGATTTATGAAGCTGATTTTTTTTTTTTTTTCCCACTGGGGAAAATAACGTTCCAGAGATCTCAGACTGTTGCATGTTATCCATCTACTAAATACTTTTGAAAAACCTCAAGAAAAGTATGATAATTTTAAGAAGAGCCTCTGTAGACTGGGAACCTGCTCTGTCAGTTCTTGCTAATATTGTAACTTGAGATACTCTTCTAAGTTTCTTTTTCCCATTTTTTTATACTTCTGAATTTGAAGAACTTTTTCTTGTCAGAATGCAGATAATGCTGTGCTTATTCTATGATTTCTGCTGACCTTGAAGGTCTGTCCGTATTTTGCCCCTACTGGTGTTATGCTAGTGTCATTCCAAAGTTACTTAAATATTACATTGACTTAAAAGCCACAAAATTCAGAACTAGGTTGCATATCTCCAGAGTTTGGTGATCTCAGACTTTGAGTACAAACACCATGAGCACTAACAAAATTAGTCTGAGATCTCAGCTTAAATTTTGTAAATTTTGAAAAAAAGATCTGCATATTTTCCCTCTAACCTCAAATTAATCGTTATTTTCTATTGATTTTGCTGTTGATTCTGGACTGATGTGGAACATCTTATAGTATGAAAGAACTTATCCCAATCTGGATACAACAACACAAAGAGGGGGAATAACATTAAATGAGAGTGTGACAAAGAATTAAAATACTTGTGTCCAAATACCTGAGCCAATAAACTGGATTGGGCATCAGATTTCCATCCGCACTGGCTTAACTGGAACTCCTGCCTGCCTTCCATGCACAGGTTAATAATGATATTTGTCTGGGTAGATGAATGTTTGACATATTGGGGTCAGGAAACATGAAGGAGGACAGCAATCATCTTGTACAATGTGCTGTCACTTGAGGAGCAGTACGTGCTCTGTCCTGCTTGTGTGAAACGTTCAGCCAACAAACAGTGGTCCTTCCAAAATGGATTGACGCTAAAGCAACATCTTTTATTTTCTGCTATTTCAGAAGTAAACCAGGAAGTCTAGCTTTACAGAAAAGTGAACAAATTTTAGAGTTATTTTTACTTTATTTTAGTGTCAATAAAATCTGAAATTGTATGTATGAGACAGTTCCACCTGGCCTGGTTGTGTGACAGTGTATCTGGGAGCTGGCAGTGTATGTGAGAGACTTTGTATGTATATCTGTTCCTATGGCTTGTGATCTCTGCTGGAAACATTTTTTATGTGAAGTGTGACTGAAATGACAGGTTTGTAAAGCAATTTTTATTTGACCTCTTTGGCTTTTTTTGGTAGCTCCCTTTTGCACATGTAATTTCCTTGCTTTTGCACAAAAGAAGCAGGGAGAAAAACAAGAACAAAAACATAAGGGGAAGGTCAGCAAGTAAAAAGAGAATGGTTTATGAACCTTCATGAAAACATTATACATTTCTGCCATCTTGCAGTTTTCTCTAAAATGTACTGTAACTCATATACGACAATATAAGCCAGACCACTTCTACTATAAAAATGTAGTGAAAAGCTCCAAAGTTTCAGTGATTTCACTTCATCAAAGATGCAATCTTCTCTTCAGTCAAAAAAAGTCAGCTGAAGTGGAACAGAAAGGAAGATTTTTAATTTTTTCTTTTACTGAAACATCTATTTACTGGAACCTCCAGTTTCAAGACAGGAGTGAGGTCTGTCTGGAGTTAAAGAAAGAGGATCCCAAAGGTATTTTTCCTTAAACGAGCTACATCTTCAAAGGGCGAGCATGAACCAAATACAGAATCTGGACAATTTTTTCACAATACCTTCTACAAATGCTTTCAAAACCTATGGAGAACTCAAAATGATACATATACACATCACAGGTGCTCTCCCTGTATGATCATGTTGGTTTGCAGAAGTCTGCATGTAAGACTGTTTGAAGCAAATTGTTTTACCATTGAGAAGACTGACACTACAAAAGAACATATGCAGGTTTCTTACTTACACTTGTTTGCTTGTTCCTAAATTCCTTCTCCCTCTGTAAGCGGTAGTGGTCTATCTCAGCTATGGCTTCTTCTTTGGCCTGTTTCAGCCTTTTTCCCTTTCCTAATGGGGGAAGAAACAGTGACTTCACACTTGTCATTGTATTCCAAAAGATGAATCTCTCTAAATAAGAGGTATTTTGCATGGCATGGTACAACAGACAAAGCTTTGAGCAAGGTCAACAGCAGCTTTATTTGTACAAGAATGGTCAGAAGAGCCAAAGTGATTTAGGTAGGGTACTTTTGATTGAAAACCAGTCACACGAGTACATACCCATCTTCTGAGACCAACTCCCTTTATGAAAGCACACATCAAATGAAAAGCTTGTTGGTTTGCTAACAACAGAAGTCTTTTTCGAACTACACGCTTTTTCATAACACAAGTGGGTTTTTTTGTGCTTTTTTTCTTTTTTTTCTTTTTTTTTTTTTTTTTAATCACAGCTTGGTGTTTAAATAAATATCTATCTTCTTTCCTTCATCAGCAATAGTAGCAGCCAGATAACAGATTTTAGTTGTCACTATTGGGAAAAGACGTTATTCTGTGAGATTTGCTATATTGATTGGTTGCCAGAATCCCTTCATCCCACACCAACTGGATTCTGCTTAGAGCTGGCAGATTTCCAAAGTACTGCAAGATACTTCTCAACAACTATCAAACTGAGTTGCAACCTTTGGGGTTTGTCCTCATCTCCCCCATCCTTATCCCCCAACATTTGTTACATGCAGAGGTGAGTGATTAATAGAAAAAGGTCAATGGTATTTTCTGACCAATGCATAGAGAATATGACAGCGATTAAAAATTCTTTTTTTCCTTTTTCTTTTTAAACAGGAGGATGATCTGTAAGGAGGCATTTTAGGCTGGGGTGAAAACCAGAGCCTTCCTCCTGAACAGACTAGTTAACCTACTTAATTTTGTTCAATGTGAATAGTTACTTTGTCTTAGGTGAAATGCCAAAGTTTTGCCAAACTAAGCCCACATAAATCATTGCAGGACTGGGCATAAGGTAGTTCCTGGGCCTAGAAGGGATGTTATACAAAGGAGTATAAAAGGTTTTAAGGGAATGTGATGCTTAAGTTTCTACATGAAGCAAGTGTTGAACGTGTCATAACCACCCCATGGTGATGCACGTGCATCTGCCTGTTTTGTTTAAAGTCAGTAAAGGTGCTTGGATCTCCACAGGAATCTGCTACACTGTTTTGTTAGGCAAGTCACTTTCAAAGTGATAGGGCTATAAACATATATGCAATATAATAAACATACATGCATAAATCTGGTATGTTATATTTGAGAAACCAAAGTGATCCCGATTTTTGGGGTCTCTTTCTGATGTACAGCTAGAATATTTGGAGTGGGAGGGGATAAGATTGTTCCCTTTTCTTAACAGGAAATATTTCTTTGATGGCTGAAAAAGCTATTTCTTAGTTGTTTAAATTAGGAGATCACAAGAATGAGAGAGTGGAGGCTAGGCAACTGGAAAATGCATCTTGATCTGATGTGTGAAACATCTGTTTATTTATTTACATTTTTGTAACCACCTACTTAACATCACTGATCAGTATGAATAATTTTATAAGTTTGGTGATTTGCTGTTTGCGTTTTTGTAAAAAAAGTCTTTCAATTCAAGCATAAAATTTAGAAATGGTACCTTTTCTAAAATTCTAAGGAACATTCTCCAACCAAGCTAGAGAGTATTTTCATTAGTATTTCTGTTTTATTTTCTGCAGGTTGCTACATTGGATTGGTTAAACCTGTGCTGGGCTTCTGACGGCTTATCAGGTGTGGCATACAGCTATCTGCTTCCCTTGAGCATGGCACAATGAGGAGTCTGGATCATGGGAGGAAGACTGTTGGTTTTGATACATCTGAGATTCAACAAAAGCCTGGGTAAAATGTCTGATCCAGCAGTAAATTTTTTGCCCGGTTGATGGCTTCTTCTGAAGTACTTATCTGCAGGTGGGTAAATAGAAACAGATGGATGACTGAAATGGGAATTTTCTTTTAAAGTCTTGATTCTTGAAGCATTTGATTTTGTGGGTGTGCTTACTGTGGGACTTGGGGGGTATGATTGTATTAAAGGCTATTTACAGGAAGGAGCAACCTGGCAAGGAACTAGATTGCTTTACTGACTCTCAGTTCATCAGTGCAGTGCTCTCTTGTGTACTTAATCATGTTTCTCAGAGTCCTTCTGCTACTGAGGTACTATGCTTATTTGTAACGGGGCAGAGAGGCAGTTTAAAAACTAGCATGTATTTTCTCAGAGTTTGTGTTTGACAAGGGCTGATTCCCTCAGCTTCTGCCACTCACTGTATGAAGTCTTGGGACAAGTATGCATGAGCTGACATATTCTGTAAGAGCCTGACATCAGTCTGGACAATAAAATTTGGAACCAGGTTTAGGTCTGTATCTTGGTTTCCCTTGTTATTCTCTCCAAATTTGGAGCTGGTCAGACTTTTATAGAATATTCCTCTAGGAGCAGAGCCGGGGGGTGATTCTCTGGAGCTGGAAGTTGTGGGGAGTGACTACAATGAAGCTCTGCCAATTCTACCAGCTGAGGAACTGGATCTCTATAGCAAATTAAATTATTTCAAAATCAGTGGGACTTTAATTTCAAATTCCATCTGGGGGACCATCTGTAGTAAATATGTTGCATATTTGGCCACCGGATAGATAAATAAATCCATTTAAAATGCAGAAAATGGAAAGAGATTAAGTGCAAAACAACAGTTCATTTGCATCTGACAATGTAGCTGCTGAACCAAAAAGTGTGTATATACATACATGTCAGTGCACTGAAGTAAGCACAATACATAGGGTGTCACTGTAGGGTGGCAGCCATTTCATTTTTCCATGATGCCTTTAGGATTGGCACAGCAGGAACCTGCTGCTTCCTATTTAATTAAGTGGAAAAGCTGTGAGTAAATTACTGCTAGTCCAACAACGTTGTGGATGGAATCGGCAACTGTCAACATATGCGATAGTGCATATGCTGCACCTGATTAAGTTAAGCAGAAACTAGAGCTTAACCTGCTGTTTCACTAGAGACAAACCAAAATTAATTAATCAGTCTGTTATTAACCACTTGTCCGCTACCTTAGTTGTGTGGTACAGAATTGCCTTTTCAAAGTCTTACTGATCTTCTGGATGAGATTCTCTGCAGAGCACAGCTGAGCCAAAATCAAACCTTAGATATTGAAGGGTCACAGAGTATTGGAATTCAGCCAAGATCATGTTAAAAGAGAGCAAGAAATATGGGAGAATGGGAGAAACAACCTGTCCCTAAAACATTTCCTCTAGGATCATAAAGGTGAGGTACAGAAAATCCCAAGTTTGAAGTGACTTTTGCCCCAAAGGGCATGCTGGGGGGGGGCAGGGTTTCCTGCTGCCCCTTTGTCCTTCTTTCCCATCCTCGAAGATGGGGAGTGGCAAAGTAGCTGTCCTACGCCCAGTTTCCTTTTTCACGACTATGGTAGCTGGCAGCTTGTACATTTGTAGACATTGTGTTAAAGTGGGCTAAATCTTAACTTTCAGGAATGTCAGCCCTGTATTGGATTTTCTTACCTAACATAGGAAGACATTTTTTCATGGAGGAAGATTGTAGTCTTCTTTCTAGGTGTTTTTTTGATATTAAGGAAGTACCTAATTCTGGCTAGATCCAAAAGAACTGGTGAGGTTTTTTTGGCTTTTTAGATCTTGCAAGAAAAAGACAGTAGAAAGCAAAAATGTTGCATTCTAATTTGCATATACACTAAGTATTTTACTTTCCAAAACTCGCCATGCTAAACCTGGCTTTCTGTTTTCAAACATACCATCTAGGATTGTAGCTGAATTTCTGAAGAGAAATCATGTCATATGAAGAAGTTGCCAAATAGGTGACCAGTTAAATAGGACCATTTCAGTTGTCTTCAAGACTGTTAGATTGTCTGCAAAATTGGATTTAGGGATGCTCATTTTGAGAAGACTACTTTGTGCTTTTAATTAAATACAATATAAACAGCTGATCAGTATGTATAGCTTTTTTATTAGATAAAATATGTCCCAGATATTATCCAAAAGAATACCATGGATCTAATTCTGTTTACAAAATATAATTTTGATAAACATTTGTATTTTTTCCTGAAATATTTCATCTGAGTTTTCATTTTATCAGACACTAGAAATTCAAGTCAAAATACAGAAATCTGTAGAAAAACAAGTTGTACTAAACCCAGTGTTCACAACACATTTGTTTCTCTTCTTTTACCCAAAAGGATTTTCAGGAATTGATGTCTTGGCTCTGACTATGCTCACTTATTTCCAGGATCCAAATTATACTCAAAGCAAAAGTGATAGATAAAGCAGTGCTGTGTATGAAAGGCCAAAGGATTGCTGACTGGGCCTTTTATAAGTCAATTAAATAGTGTCAGCCTTGCATGTCTGTATATACCAACTTTTTTTTTAATAATTTGTCAGATATGATATTAACCAATGACACAATAAAGATATTGCAAAGCGGGATAAAGAGTATTGAGCAAGAAGTATGAAAAAACACGTACAGAGGAACTGTAGCACTAGATTTTTTACTTTGCTTCCTATCTATAAATATAATTTTATATTCTGGTTTTCCAGTTATTCTAAGTGGATTTTGTATTACAAACAGCTGCACATATGTCAGCAAAAACTAGGCCCATTATGTGTTTATATACAATATTATATGTGTTCATGCTACTTTTTGATCTGGTTATGTGAGTATCAGCTGTAAACACTAAAGGGTTTGCATAAGGGCAGTTTTGCTGATCACATTTCCTGGAAAATGACTTTTCCTGGTTGTGTCCTATGAACAATCTGCCATTTATTCTTCTCACATTAAAACATAAATAGAATAGTTGGACTCGTTCATATGGTGGTGTTGTGCAATGACTGTTTGTGGTGACAAAGGAGGTCATACGTACAGTTTAGCAGGGACAGGCCTGCATAAGCACTTGCTGGACTGGTTCTCTTGCAGCCCAGATCCACAGAGTGCCAAGCCCTGAGCAGAAGCTGCTGGTCTGAACTGGTACTAGGTGGATCTGGGCTGGCATTTTCTGGGGTGAAGCAGCAAGTCTTCACCTTGTTTCATTGAACTGTGTGTGCACGGGTTAAGTGACTGCACTGCTTGTATTGGCTTCATTTTTATTTATTTCATCTTACTTTTTATGCTCAGAGAGAAACTATGCAATCCTTTATGCTGATCTAACTGCAGGATCACTCTGAGGAAGAGACTGTTGAAGTAATTCTGATGGTATAACCAGATTTGGCACTAGAAGAACCCCTTTTGTCCTTGTCCTACTCTATTTAAGTTATGCTGGTATAGTTAGGAGTCTTAAGGTGGTGTAGTGAAATTGGTATGAAAAATATTGAAATCAAGGACAACATGGACATTTCTAGTTTTTTATTTTGTAGCTTCACTGTAAAGCTCTTCTAATGTTGAATATAATAATGATTTTCTAGGTATAATTATTCTGTTACATTAGTTATAATGCTTAGTTTAGCACAAAATCCAAGGCAGACTAGTCTTTAGAAAAACCCAAATCAGAAAGACCTGTGAAATCATGAGCTCTAAAATTCACAAGAGCTTTGCTGTTCACATCCTAGTAGAAACTGTTGGCAGTATTTAACATGAACAAAAAGATCCACCAAAGTCTTTAGGTTGTACATGAACATCCCATTTCATTAGTTATTGAATCTTTTTACCCTTGATCTGCTATACCTGGAAATCAAATCTCTTAGAAATGCTTGAGTTTTTTCATGGGATTGTGCAGAGCTGCTGAGGCTGGAAGGGGCCTCTGGGGTCCACTCCAACACCCTGCTCAAAGCAGGCTTGGTGAGGGCAACTTGATCAGGGCCATATCCAGTGGGTTTTGAACCTCTCTGAGGATGGAGACTCTAAAGCCTCCCTTGACAGCCCATGCCTGAGTTTGTCCTCAGTCACAGTTAAGAGTTGTTTTCTTATGTTTAAATTTGTGCTCTTGCCCTTTCAATGGATGCCATTGGAAAGAACCTGTCTCTGTCATCTTTACCTCTATCCCACCTCCAACTCCTCTCTCTCCAGAGCAGATTTTTATGTATGAGAAATTTTTATTTTCCTTAACAATTTTTATAAAGGCAAAAAAAGTTTGACCTTAAAAGTAATAGCAAAGAAAATCATACTAATGAAATATTTTTACAGATAACAAATTCTTAATAGTTGTTTTTTTCTGTAGCTGCTGAATAACTCCTAACAGTGTATTAGTGCTGAGGTAAGCATAGGCAGTGATTTAATTCAAGTTTCTGACTCAGAAGCGTCTGGATGATACTTTATCTGTAAGAAGTCTTGTGCTTATCACAAGCACTCTGTGTGGGTCTGAGGTGATGACAGGGGAGTGTGTTTTTTGCATAGGAGAGTAAATGCACCTGTAACTGTGTCTGGATTCTGCAAGACACTCATCTTCAGTCATTACTTTTATGTTATGATGATACTTTTAATTTTGGAGTTCCTCAATTTAAAAAGCCTCTTTTTAAGTGTCTGTTTTAGAAAAAGCTGGACTGACTTTTCTGGTTTTGAAAACAAACCAAAGTGAAATGAAAAGAACAAAAAAAAGCCTAAACCAAAAGTAAAGGGTAATCAACATGAAGCTATTATAGCCAAAGGCTTAATTCTTTAGCCTGTGTGCAGACCAAACTCCCACTCCCGCCATCAAGGGTGTGCTTTCCAGGCCATATGCTTTCTTGCTTCTTGCTTTGGGGAACAGTGTGTTTCCTCTGTCCTTGTGACAAGGGCAGACCCATACCACCCAGACCACCTTGTTTAACTACATAAGAGTCAAATCACTTCTTTCTTATTTGCTTTCAGGCTGAGAGGGAGAGTCCCCAAACACCTTCTTTTTGTGAGCCTTCTGTTTCATGTAGGTGGAATATTTTATGTGTGGTTGGGTTTTTTTTTTTTTTTTTTTTCTTTTTCTTTCTTTCTGTTGCTTCTGTAAGGCATGGGCAGTGTCTGAGTGCTCAGGGAAGTGGTATTGCCTTTCTACTTATGTTTTTTTCTAGTGTTGTCCAAGTTAACATGTCACACTAAATATTAAATGAACACACAGCAATGCTGATTTGTTTGTATAAAGAATGCAGAAAATACGAAAATAATTTTTGCTGGGCCTCTATTTCTCCCTGGAAAATTCTTTCATCACACTCTTGCTCTAAATGACATCTTCACACGTTTTAGTTGAGTCCTGCAGAACTATGATGTTGCCTGCTGATGGTTTCTAAATAAAGATAACTCCATGAAACAGTATTAATGTTTTGATGTTAATGCAGGTCAGTGACTCATGTTGTTGATACCTACGTTCAGGAGAATAAAGTCACCATATTTTGCATGAAATCATGGTGAGATAAATGCAAAAACTGAAGGAAATAGATATTAGGAAGTCTCTGCTAGGAGAATTACTTCTTTGATTTAAATTATTCTAGGATACACCTTAATTTTTTATATTTTCTAAATTTCTTGCTTATCTATGACTAGAATAAAAATATTTTAATTTATTATTATTGAGTGCATGCTTTGTCATGGGCATTTAGGTATTCAGTAAGCAAAATGTTTATTTTAAGTTGAACATTTAATAACTTGCTGATTGCTGTGTCATAAGACTTAAATGGATGACCTATTACAGTACTGACAGTGCTTGTGATTTTACCAAGACACTGATTTACTTTCACTATGCTAAAGTCTCCCTTTGTTTTCACATAATTTATTTGAAGCCTAGCCGAGATTAGAAGGCAAGGTAGTAGGTTTTTTTTAAGTGAAGAAGAATACTGAAGAAATTATAAAAGACTTATGAAGAGAGATCAAGCTCCTTCAGAGCTGGCAGTCAGAGGTGTGTAGGTTTCTAGTTTAAATAGCCAAGGAAGGCTGTAATGATGTTACTGGCATTGAAATAAAGCAAGAATAAATCTGACAGCATGAATTTTACATTAAACAAGGTGTGGGGGGTTTTTTGTTTTGTTTTTGTTTTAATGTATGTGTGTGGACACAAGCACAGAGAATTTTAAGCAAGCTCTGAATGTTCAGGTTTGCCTGGCTGCAGTCAAGGCACAGCACTAATGCAAGTGAGAAGAAAGAACATGAGTAGTACAACTGTGACGTATAGAGATGAAATAATGTTGTTTTTCTGTGAGCCACTGTAATTCTGAAGAGTTTACAGTTAAAAACTACAGTAAAACCAGTCCAATTACTTACTTTTTTTGGCTTCCTCCAGTTTGTCCTTGGCACGTTTTTCTGCCTGCAGAAGCTGCTGGATTCCCTGAGACTGGCTGGTCATGCTGATTGCTGAGGCTGTAGCACTTCTGTGGGGACTGGAGCTCAGAGGGAATTTTATACAGCCACCAGGATCTTGTGCTTTTTTGTTCTGTTATTACAACAGCCTTCCAGATTGTACCAAACAAGCCGGCTCTTCCTGGACTGCTGCTGGGTGAAAAGGCATGTTAGTGCAATCAGAAGAGCACAGCAGCGAGTTTGAAAGGAATGTTCCCCCCTCCTCAGGGTCACAGAACAGTTGAACACATTGGGAAAAGATGAAAAATAGAGCACTCCAAGTGGCCTGTATTTTAATGGGGAGGGTTGTTTTGGTGTGTGGGTTTTCATGTTGTGTGGTAGGTTGGTGGGGTTTTTTTTTGTTTGTTTGTTTGTGTTTTTTTTGTTCTTAAATTTTTTGTTTGTTTTGTTTTGGGGTTTTTTTGG